>JAPPVO010003767.1:0-39886 GCA_030407325.1 Camellia japonica | reverse complement strand
GCAACTCTCTTGAATCTGGAAAACGTTGTAGAAACTCCTTAACAACTTCAATATGGCCTTGGCTCGATGCCTCATGAATGGGATAAGACTTATCACCGTCTCTTTTGTATATGCAATCAACAAATGTGTCCAGGATATAGCGAACCCCATCAACATAACCTATGGATGCTGCATACGAAAGAGGTTTCCTCCCTCTTCCGTCAGGTGCATCCATAAGAGATGGCACATACTTCAATGCTGTCTTAAGAACAACTGCAAATTTTTTAAAAACAAAGATTAAGACCCCGATTCATTAGGAAATAAAAATAAACTGAAATTGAATGCAACATCACTAGGAGGAGTCAGTTTTAAGCTGAACCAAATTAATGGCATTATGGTTAATTGTTGAATAATCTTTAAATTAACATAGAATAGTTCAATCTACTAGAGTAACATGCAATCATAAATCAACACCTATGTTATATATCATCATTATCATTATTTGTTTTTTAATTTTTGGGCAAAATTGGCTTTACTATACTTTACCTCCTATCATTTACAAATAGTCAATTACCTTCTTGGTGGTTTGATACCTTTGTGGTTTGATTTGGGACTAAAATGCTACTGTTATCTTTTCTATCCAAACTAATAGAATTTGTAATGCACTCCCTATGTTTGACGGTAGGTTTATTTTTCTTTTTAAATTAAGATAAAATTAAAATATAAAAAAATAATTCTACCCTTCTCTTCATCTTCAATCACCAAACCCATATTTGATCTTCAATCACTAAACCCAAAAAGATAAGTGATCCATTTCTAGATTTTCTCTAGAAAATCTTTGGTAGCGTTTGATAGAGTTTTCTAAATATGATTTGAGAATAGAGTTGTATTCTGAGTTTGTGAGTTATAGAATTATGATTTGAGTGTGAAAAAATTGTTTGGTCATGAGTTTTGAAAATAGTTTTGAATTGAGTTTGAAATAAATGATGTGACATATGATAATTCAAAAACTTACAACTCATAACCAAACACATAACCCAAAATCCTATTCAAAGCTCATAAAAAAATTTTAAAAAAATCTTGAAATATTTTTTATTTAAAATATAAAAATAATAGATGCCAAAAAAAAAAAAAAACGAACACTGTTTCGGTCAACCGACCGGACGTCCAAGAAGACGACTGGGTTAGCCAAATTTTCCAGTCTGCAAAGAATTTTTCAAAAGTGGATGTGGAATTATAATTTAAAAACTCAAAACAAATACCACACTGAAATCAATGGATAGAAATGTGTTTGGAGAGCTTCTCCAAACACAGCCTTTATTTTTCGAGAAAACTCCCACTTTCTCATCTGGGTTGGGGGTTTCTCAACTCACCATCTTCTTTCGAAACCCAGTTGTTCTGTTTACCTCCCTCTTCCCCTATCCATCTCTCTCCGCCTCCGCTTCGATTAGGAAAAGGTAGGTGAAATGTTAATAAAATGTATCTACATTTTACATAGTTTTACACACTTTTTCTCTTTTTCTTTTTCAAATCTCTTCTCAAATCTTCTAACCAAATGCAGCATAAAAAACAAAAAAGATTTGAAGTATATCTAAGGCAAACTCGATGGCGATGGAGTGGACAGCGACGCTATTTGCGGTGGAGATGAAGTGACAAGTGAACTAATCGAAGGTGGGGATGGAGGAAGTGGCAGAGAAGTGGGTCTCTTTCTCGATCTCTCGATCTTCGCAAGGGTGAAGAGGAAATATAGAGAGTGAAGAGTTGGCTGGAGTGGAGGGGGAAGAGAGAGAGAAGAGGGGCTCGCACCGGTGGAGGGTGTGTGATAAGGAGATGGGGAGGGGCTGGAATGAATGGGGATCGCCGCTGGCTGAAACTGGTGGTCACTATTTTATTTTTCGTATCCCAAGACCCACATGTTCTCATCCCGATTTCTTGAATGCTCATTCATAAACCCATGAGGTTTATTAGGAGAAATGAAACATTCTGCTCTTCTTTTTTATTTTATTTTATATTTTTGTTGGCCTCTTTGTTGACGAGCAAGATTCTGAAAAGCAGTTGCGGTCGCTGTATCGGTGGCAGTGGCGCGGTTGCGGTTGCGGGGTGTAAAGGTCGTAGCGTAATGTTTGCGGTAAGCGGAACCGTGAATTTTTTTATTTTTCGCACAATTTGAAAAAACTTACCGATACGCATATTTTTTTTCTATGATCATATTTATTGGGTTTAAAATAAATATTGATCAATTTTTGTAAATTTTTAAGTATGATCCAATATATTTCATATTTTTAACTCACTATAAACTGAGTTTTTTACATTTTATTTTAATAATTAATGACTTTATATTATACAAAAAAATCAATTACTAACTATTATATATAAGATAAACAATGAAAAAGTAAGAGAATAAATAAGAGACTAAATATATATATATATATATACATATTTTAACCAAGCCAAATAGATAATGACCACACTTATTATTATTATTTTCGAACAATATATAGGTAGACACACACAAACAAAATGGTTGAATGATAGCAGCTGAATATAATAGTATAGGTCTTACAAATTCAACAAATCAATAACATATTCTTCATCTTCCCTCTTCTCTCTCTCTCTCTCTCTCTATCTCTTGCTCCTCCATCTTCTCTCTTTATCTTTCTTCATCTCTTTATCCCTCTTCCCTAATTTTTAGCTTTTTTTGGTGTGTTTTTTCGAAAGACGCAATTCGGAACCGTTATGTAACAGTGCGAAACAAGCCGTTACGGCTGTTACGACACCGTTATGACCGCTACAACAGCCACTACGGCCAACACACCCGTGAATCTCAATCACACTGCAAAAGCGGCCGTAACAGGTGGCGGTAACCACCACAATTGTTACGTAACGGCGTTACGTAACGGTTGCGGCCGCTTTTTAAAACCTTGTTGATGAGTTTTGCTCTTTCTGAAAAGGTAATCAGCCACATAAGATCTTTGGCTACATGTATACATATATATATTCCGAGAGTTAGACATACATACATATATAAAACATACTTATATTTTATAATATACATATATTCAGAGAGTTATATATATATATATATAATAATAATATGAGATTAAATTAAAAATAGAGTTAAGAAGTAAGAAAAATTATGTGATTAAATATTAATTGTATAACAGAAGAGATAGAATGAGATAATATAAAGGCAAAGTAAAAAACACAGAAGGGTATTAAGGTTATTTTATACTTTCGTTAACAATGTTATTATTGTACTTTAATTCAAAATTACATTAAAGTAAGTGACTATTTTTAAATAATAGGGGGATGAAATACAAATAACCTAAACTACATAAGATAAAGTGAATTTTACCGTTTATTTTTTAATCGCTCAGTATTTGTCTTTATCATGTTTTTTCAATGGTTATTTTTTACATGAGGAATTACATATTAATCATGTATGCCCATGTAATCAGTGATATGGAGAGATGGGATATGAATTACATATTAAAATTTATAACAAACAATAGTTGTAATTTTTAATATTATAGAACTAATTCATATTTTAAACAAATCTTATGGGTGTATTTATAATTTTTTTAAAAATAAAAGATTTATATTTCATAATTGATCAAAAATATTTGCGTAATTATGAAAAAACTTTCACTCAACATATACGCCACCATTAATAAATTATTCAAAATGAAGGACAAAATTAAAAAAGAAAAAAGAAAAAAAAAAGCCATAAACAGGATAAAGGCCCTGTTTGGTAGAGCTGTGGGAAAGTGCTTATAGCTTATGCCTAAACAGCTTATAGCTTATAACTATGAACATAAGTTGATTTCTGACTTATAAATTAAGCATCTCCTGCTCTACTCAAAGAATAAGCTGATTTCTGACTTCCAAAAAGTTATAAGCTATAAGCTATAAGCTAAATCAAACACATCAAAATAGTTTAAATTAAGCTGAAAGCTGAAATAAGTAGCTTTTAAGCTGCATCAAACAAGGCTAAAGCTTCTTATATATATATATATATATATTCAGAGAGTTAGATATATATACATATATGAAATATACTTATATTTATAAGATATATGTATATATTTTATTATCTTATATTATACATTATATTTTTTTTTATAATGTAATATGAGATTAAATTAGAAATAGAGTTAAGAAGTTAGAAAAATTATGTGATTAAATTAAATTAATTGTATAATAGAGGAGACAGAATGAGAAAATATAAAGGCAAAGGAAAAAATAAAAGGTGTCAAGGTCATTTTATATTTTCGGTTAACAGTGTTAATATTGTACTTTAATTTAAAATTACAAGAGAATATGTGATTATTTCTAAATAATAAGAGGATAAAGTGCAAATGATGTAAATCACAGAAGATAAAGTAGATTTTATCTTTATTTTTTAGTCGTTGAGTATTTTTCTTTATCATTTTTTTCAATGATTATTTTTTACCTAAGGACATGATTTTGCGTTTTCTTTTTTAATCGTTGAGTATTTGTTTTTATCATTTTTTTAAATGATTATTTTTTACCTAAGGAATTAATCATGTATGCCCTTGTAATCAGTGATACATGATATATAGCAATTTTAATTTGACATAGGCTTGACTGGAAGTGTAATCATCTATTTTAATTTGACCCATCTACTTCAAATGGGTCTCAGTCCAACAATCACAGTTCATTTTGCTAGGTTATGTGTATCTTATAAACATAGCTCATCATTCCATCAAATTTCTTTTCAAAAAATAAATAAATAAATGATTTATTTTTAAAATTATTTTTATCGTTCAAAATTTTATTATGAATATCCAATCAATATAATTTTAACATGTATGACTTAATAAAAATGAATGATTTAAATCAAAAGAATCTCGTGATGGACGAGAAGAAATTCAATGAAACAGTTATACTGTTATTTTGGTGATATGATATAAGAAATCAGTCATAGCCTTCCATGTATATGTATTCAGGCCTATTGTATATATATGTCAATAAGTAGGATGAGTTGAATAGGTGGTTACAATTACATAGTGGGAATCACTTTTTTTTATTGGGTATATTATTATTAAATAATGATATCACGTGTAGATAATG
Source organism: Camellia japonica (assembly GCA_030407325.1). Classification (NCBI taxonomy): domain Eukaryota; kingdom Viridiplantae; phylum Streptophyta; class Magnoliopsida; order Ericales; family Theaceae; genus Camellia; species Camellia japonica. The sequence goes on along the minus strand of JAPPVO010003767.1, from coordinate 34,813 downwards.
ACGTAATATCATTGTTGTATTAAGGTGATATCACGCGTAGATAATGACGTAATATCATTGTTGTATTAAGGTTTTGGAATCTGAGATCCCAAATTAGGGTCCTAAAATGGGTATGTGTAATGAAAATTAAATTAATAAAATATGAGATACACAAATGGAATGGATTTAAGCCATTAATTCTTGTTTTTAGGTAAATTCGGAGTAAATAATTCTAAAATTGTAGTATTGTTGCAAAGTTTTACTCCGTCATGGACCTCAACATCTCTAATTATTGTGTATAGAAAAATTTGATAGGTTAGATTCACACCTGTTAGCTTCCATTCTTTTATATATAGGTTACAGATATATTGGGTGTTTGAAAAGTAGTTATTTTAGAGATTTTTTGATTTTTTAATTATTTTAGTAGGCTATTTTAATTTTTGCGTTTGGAAAAATGTGATGGATTTTTATTTGAGTTAGTCTTTTGAAAAATGTGTTGAAATGATATTTGAAATTAGTAGTTTGGGATGATCTAAATAAATGCACTTTTTGACTTTTAATGAAATATGGGTTGGGTTTGAAGTGATGTGATAGAAAGGTGATATAACTTAAATAAGATGATGTAACTTAAATAGGATAGTGATTTTTTGACTTTTTGTCTTTTTTTATAGATGCGAAGCCACAAATTTGCTCTAACCTCACATTTTTTAAAATTAATCTAAATGGACAAAATTGTAATTTATCAACCTGTCACTGTGACAGCCCACTGCCTCCTTTTTTTTTTTTTTTTTTTTTTTTTTTTTTTTTTTTTTTTAAGGCTATTTTAACCTTAAAGTTAGGTTCCAAACATAGTGCTATAAATTAATTGGCTGTGGATATCTTCCGTTCATTGTTGGGGGATAAGATAGTACTATAAATTAATTGGCTCAGGTTTATCTTCGGTTCATTGTTGGGGGATAAGCACCCCCTCTATCTCATCCCTATGTGTCTCTCTATACTTTTTTATGAATTTTGTTTGGAATAAATATTTTTTAACTTTTTATGAAATATGAGTTAGGTTTGAAGTGATGTAATAGAGAGAAGTGACTTTTTGACTTTTTTTGATTATGCCAAACGAAGCCTAATTAACACTGACATTGATAATCTGAATTGTCCATCTCATAAGTTTTATAATGAAAAAAATTCATGCACAAAATTAACTTTACAGAACTATAAATATGGAAACAAATCACATTTTGTTTTATAAAATAGATTGTTTAAATTTAATTATATTTAACTATCCATTTCATAAAATAAAATGTGATTTTTTTTTATTTATAATTTTTTGATAAAATTGATTTTTTTTATGAATAAGTTTTGGATCATTGATGTGGTTCTAGATTAAAACCTATAAGAAAAATATGGAGAGATGATATATGAAGGAAAACTTATTCTGTTGTTGGACTTTATAGGGACATCATGAAACGGTTATTTAAATCGTACATTTTGTCGAATTTTGTATAGATTATAGTTTTTAAAAAAAATCAAATTGGTCCAATAATTATAATTATATAGTTTTGTTATATTTCTGGTCAAAAAATTAAATGGTTGATTTTTAAAATTATACTATTGTTCTTTTTTTCAAGTTATATCTAATAAAAGTATATAGTAAATATAATTATAGTATCAATGTGATTTTTTGGTGTTCATATAAAATCTGACAAAATTTAATAAAATGAATAGTTTAAATTATAGAAATAAGTTTCATACTGAGACATACAAAATCTAACAGTACCCTCTGTGGACTTTATGTGAACCAGAGAAAAGCAAATGCTTCAAATCATCGAAATAAATTCAGTGATGAGTCACGAAGCCCAACAGTACCTTATGTGTCGACCGGAGAATCAATGAAATTGAGTTATACAAAACAGCATGTTGTATATAAAGAAATAAATAGTGGTAAAAGATTGAATTACCCTTGTTCCTTGTTGTTGTAATAGCAACGTGCAGGAGTGGTGGGCCATCCTTGAGCATATTTTGAGCGTCAACATTCAAAGCAACGAATTGCATCATAAGCTCAAAGAGCTCCTCATGCCCTGCTTCGGCGGCCATATACAAGGCTGACTTTTTTTCCAGATTCGGAACACATGAAGTTATTTGACTTCCACGCCGCTTAAACAAAAACAAAGCCACCTCCTCGTATTGATGATCCTTTACGGCCATATGCAATGGAGTATTCCCCTGTTTATTTTGCCCGTTTAGGACATCTAAAATGTCCTGCTCTGCTTCAGTTTCTCGCCCAGAAGAAATCGCAAACCGTAAAGCATTAGTGATCAAAGACTGGACTATAGATAGATGACCACCAGCTGCAGCAAGATGTAGAGGATGATCATTGTTGTAGTTTTGGCTCTTGAAAAGGTCTGGGCAGCTACTTTGGATATGTTCCGCTAGATGGTGATGGCCTAGTCTTGCGGCGATATGAAGAATCGTGTCGTCTCGCGGGGTGAGTTGGTTGAGAAGATTGAGTTCGGAGTCTTGTTGTAGTGCTGTTGTAAGGCCATCGATGTCTCCAGCTATAGCTGCCCTGTATATTGCAGCTTCCATAGAATTAGATCTCCCAAAATCAGACGCCTTATATTCGTATCTGTCATGTATCCCAAAATGTCTTCTCCTGTGTGCTCTCATCTGTATATCATCAGTTAAAGAGCAATGCACAAATTCAAGCTCATCTGTCGGTATTGTATCCATTTCAGACGTACGGCTTGCACCTCTCTCTCTCTCTCTCTCTGTGTTTGGTTGTTGTACCCCTGTGTTAGCGTTTCTGTGTGGTTAATATGAGAGAGAGAGAGAGGAGGATTCCATCCCCGGACTATGTGGGTCCGTCCATTTTAATAATCTGAACTGTTGAATATTCGTATATTTCTTTCACAAAAAAAAAAAAAAAAAAAAAAAATTTAAATCGATCTAATAATTGGAACTTGTTCAACACCTATCGTATTTTTCTCAAAAAATAAATGACAATTGTGTTTTTAAAAAGTAAATCATGTATTTTTTTTATGACAAAAATAATAAATTGAACAAGTTATAATTAAATGCAGCTACCAAAGGTTCTGAAATTGAACCCTTTCTTTTTTTGTTTTGAAGCAAGTCTGATCCTTTAGGTAGAGACACATAATCTACTTTTTTTCTTACATCCAATTGTTGTTGAGCTCGTATTTTTTCTGCTACTTCACGCTCCTTTTTGAGTGTTTCAAAAACATCGGGGTGTTTTAGAAAGTTGATAAAAAATCGACTTTTTGTCTTTTTTAGCTTATTTTGTCTTTTTGTAGATAAATTATGTAAGAGGTGATGTGACTCAAAATGAGCAAAAAGCTGAAAGCTGACTTTTTATCAGCTTCCCAAAAGACTCCATCATCCTTTATAGCTTTGCAGGCTTCCACTCCGTAGTCAAGACACTTCAACAAATGAGCCTTGACTTTTGAATATAAGCCTGTTACTTTCTTATTGCAATAACTTCAACAAATGAGCCTTGACTTTTGAATATGAGTCTGTTACTTTCTTATTGTAATAATTACTCCATTGTTAAGAAACTTCAACAAATGAGCCTTGACTTTTGAATATGAGCATGTTACTTTCTTATTGCAATAATTGCAGGACCAACATCTATTTGCACCCCTACCTAATGGTATACTAAGAACCTTCACATGGTTCCACAATGGTTTATCATCAAACTCAAATCCTTGAGGTTTCACTGGACATTGGACAACAGCTTTTCCTTTTCCCTTCTACTTTTCCTTGCCAGTTGAGGATGACATTATTTATATCTGTAGAAGCAAATGTATGTAAAAAAAATTAGGTGACAATATTTATGATTATTATGTGATTCTAATTCTTTGTAAAAACTTTGTTTACTGTAGTTTTTACAATTTAATTTTTGAAATAATTTTTTGTGTTAATTTTTTTGTGAAATTAGCTGAAAAATAAAAACAAAGTTCCAAAAATTTCAAACAAACAGAGCCTTTATGATTATTATATGAAAAATATATGATTGTTATGTGAAATCAAAGTTAACAATACTTCCTTGGTGTTGTTAAACTTGAGGGGAAAGAAATAAATAAGTAAGAGAAAGAGAGAATTAAAACATGTCTTTGCTTGATTTTTCTAATGTACCTTTAAATTTTTTGTAGGTAGTTAAGGGAGCTTTAAAATCCTTCTCTGAAATGGAATTTGAAGCTTTAACTCCTCTGAAATGGGAAGTAGAGGTGTAATAGAAGAAAGGAAGAAAAATGGTTCAGAAAGGTAGATGTGTAATAAAAGAGAGGAAGAAAATGGTCTGTAGAAGCATATGTATGTACAAAAAATTAGGTGACAATATTTATGATTATTATGTGATTCTAATTCTTTGTAAAAACTTTGTTTACTGTAGTTTTTACAATTTAATTTTTGAAATAATTTTTTGTGTTAATTTTTTTGTGAAATTAGCTGAAAAATAAAAACAAAGTGCCAAAAATTCAAACAAACAAACCTTCATGATTATTATATGAAAAATATATGATTGTTATGTAAAATCAAAGTTAACAGTGCTTCCTTGGTGTTGTTAAACTTGAGGGGAAAGAAATAAGAGAGAGAGAGAGAGAGAGAGAGAATTAAAACATGTCTTTGCTTGATTTTTCTAATGTACCTTTAATATAGCGATCTCGGTTTTCCCTTCCTTTGTATACTGTATTCCGGACTTGTTTCCGTGGACTTGTTGTTGTCTCATTTTCATTTCTAGCCTTTACTCTTTGTATTTGAGCCTTGAGTGGTGATGGGCAAGTTTGAAACAGGTTGGTTGTTCTTTGAAACCATAAGTTGATGCCCAGAATTTGGCCTTCACGCTCGAGCGGGGCTTTTGACGCTCGAGCGGGCCCTTCGTTGTTGCTTCTCCGCTCGAGCGGGAGTTTTGACGCTCGAGCGTAAATATCCATCTCCCAGTATCTTCCTCTGCAGTGTTTGACGCTCGAGCGGGCGTTTCGACGCTCGAGCGTGAGTTTGTGAGTGACGCTCGAGCGGGTAGTTTTACGCTCGAGCGGGGACCTGATTCTGCAAAAGTTCTAGGAGCGTGTATCCGGAGCTCGAGCGAGGGTTTGGACGCTCGAGCGTGAGTCTGTGTCTGACGCTTGAGCGGGAGTTTCCACGCTCGAGCGGGGAGTCGATTACATCAGTCCGAGATTTCACTTTTTGGATCACTTTTTGACCTACTTTCTCTCTCTTAACTTTTAAAAACCGCCATTTGAGAGCTTCTCTCTCTACTCTTACCTTCTCTCTAAGATTTGATCTACTCCCAGTCATCTTCTACTCTAGTTCCTTTGGAAGAAAAGTAGAGCTTCGCGAGGGCTCTCTTTTAATCTGAAAAAGAGAGGATTTGGAGCACTGTGGGTTTTGATCATTTTCTCCTTTGGTCTTCTATTTTCGAGGTAGGGATACCCTACTCCATTCTATACGTTTTGTCATAAGTTTTGGTTACTTTGATATGTTGGTATTGTTTGGTAGTTTTGGAAAAGGTAGGGTTTGATTTTGTAAATTGGGAAAAATGGGTTTTTTCATATATTAAACTCCATGTATTTGTAAGGCTTGAAAAATGGCATTGATAGTATCAAATTGAGAAAATTGAACCTTAGGGTTAATCTTGAGGAAAGGGGGAAAAGTCCTAATTGTTGAAAACAAATTAATTTGTATAATTAATTTTGGGAAAAATGTGGAATTAAGTTTAATTCATGAAATTGGGGAATTATGAGATTGAATGGTGTAGTCGGTTAGTTTAATCACTCACCTATGAAAATGTTGAAGTTATACCTGTTGATACATTTATTTCCAGTTTAGAAATATCTGTTTTGGGCTATCGGTGGAGGATAGTCTTGATTGTTGTAGACATTGCATGTTGATTAGGGAAAACTGAAACTAATCACATTGAATAAGTCATTGAATATGACGGTTGAATTAATACAGCAAATACGTGTATTGATTGAATATTGTATATGACATGTGTTAAATACATTGTATATGCATATTGTTTAGGAGGAGATAGGGGATGTACTCCAGGGTTTGAGGGAAGATAGGGGATGGACTCTCAAACCTGTTTGGGAGGAGAAAGGGGATGGACTCCATTAGTACAGCAAATATGTGTACTTATTGACTTAAGGAAGGGTTTTTGTATGAGCCTTGGCCTCATCTGAGTAGTTGATACTGGAAGTAATATTAATATGAGATGTAATCTCATTTTGTTGTTTGGCCAGGTTCTGAGCCACGTTTGTAATATGGAAAGTTGATTAAATAAATAAAAGTGAAACGTATCATGGACATAATGGTCATGAACTGTATTGGGATGAAATCGATTTTTTTTTAAGTGTTAATCATCTATTGAATGCTATTGCTTTAGTCAATTCTTATATTTGGTTTAGTATATCTCTGCTGGGTTGTGGCTCACCCTATATGGGAACTTCATTTTCAGGTTCAGGTGATATGCTACCCCCAAGGATTTAGCTAGGGAGGATTTGGAGTTGAAGACTCTTCTTTTTAGTTATTTTGTTTTGATGTTACATGTAATTTCAAGCCACAGGCTTAACATGTAGATGAGTTAGAACTCTATTTTTGTGTCCGAGCGTTGGCTTGGAAAACTGTAAGCCCGTAGGGCACTTACTTTCGTTTACATGTAATGTCTTTCAATAAGTATACTCTGATGAATGGAATAAAGGTTATTTTCTTATGTCAATGCATGTCAATATTGTATGTATTATGGGTTTATTTTGAGGGCGTGACATTTAAATTTTTTGCAGGTAGTTGAGGGAGCTTTAAAATCCTTCTCTGAAATAGAATTTGAAGCTTTAACTTCTCTGAAATGGGAAGTAGAGGTGTAACAGAAGAAAGGAAGAAAAATGGTTCAGAAAGGTAGATGTGTAATAAAAGAGAGGAAGAAAAATGGTTCAGAAAGAGACCAAAGCTCCAAAAACCTGTTTTAAAGAGGGCAATAAGTTTCCAGAAGAAGGTGGAGGAACTGGCTGCAAACCATTGTGGAGAGAGATTTCACATTTTTTTTTGGATAAGTACACAAAGCTTGTTTGTACCAGAGCAAGTTAGAGCATTAAATAGAGTTGACAATTTGCTTCTTATTGTTTGTCGTGTTGATTCGTCAATTACTAAATGAATATGGTAATGTTAGGGATATCAAATTTTTTATTAAATAAATTATTAAAGGTCTCACATGAGTATGGGGTCTATATTTTGTGGACCTCACACTCATGTGAGACATTTGATCATTTTTTTTTAATAGGAAATTTAGGACCTATATAATTTTTTAAATCAATAAGGTAATGCCTATCAAATTTTTAAAAATGCACTAAAAATGAAAAAAAAAAAAAAAGTAACAAAATTTATGATTAAAATGGAAATTATTTTTATAATTTTATAAATAAAAACAAATTTATTTATATTTTATACTTTATTTTCCTATTCAAATTTCTAAAAAATTATATTTTAATATTAAGAATTATATTTCATAAATATATATTGTTTTGGTACTATTTTATTTTTTTAATATAATTTTTTTAGTATAAATATTATTATACTATTATATTTTTATATTAAAATATTTTGATAGAAAGAATGGTGTAGTAAAAAAAGGTGGAATAATTTTTAAAAAAATGATAGAGAAAAGACCATACTAATCAAGAAGAGTAAGTAAATTAGGTAGGGTAATAGAGGGTAAAATAGTAAATCCCCCTTGTACGGGGAGCAAATACTCCGGCGAGCCCGTACTCCTTTCTTCCAAGCTCCGTTTCTGTCCGATCACCTGAAAGCACAACGGCGGTGAGCTACCGGCGGTGTGTGGCCGGAAAACCCCTCCGACGATCAAGTTAGCACACACCTTGGGATAGAGAGAGAGGAAGGAGAGTGTTTGAGTGTAAGAATGTCTTACAAAGTGTTCGTCGTCTCGTATGGGGGGTGCAGACATGCTTATATACCCTTCTGCGCCCAAACCTGCTCCCAAAGGTCTCTCAACACGTGGCTCTGCTATCCCATCCGTCAGCATGAATCCTGCTGAGCCTCACCTAATCTCAACTGCCCGCTCACTCTACTAGGAGCTCGGCAGCCGAGCTACATCATCTTGTCCGCCGACGGCCGTGCTATGCTTCATGTCCAAGCACTCCACAAGCTGTGCTCAATGAGGACCGGGCTTCCTGCCGAGCACCGAACAGCTCGTGCTTAACTGTGGTCGGCCTTCCTGCCGATCAACCAGGTACCTCGGCTGACCACACCTTTCCGGGCGCCGGTCACTTAACTTGACTGGCTTCGCCTCCGCCAAACATGTAGCTCGGTCAAACCGAGCGTTGCCTCAACCGAGCAATTCTTAGCAAACTGGGCCACACATCCTTGGCCCAACACTTGCCCGGCCCACATCTGTCCGGCAAAACTCTGTCCGGCCTAAATCTGTCCGGACCAGTACCAGATCATTAATCTCCCTCTCAATTGCCCCTTAATTCCGTCCGCGCTAGCGTGACCGGGATTACCTGTTCCGATCGGGATAAACTCTTCCTCGGCCTCAGCCAGCATACCGTCAACTCTTCAGCCGGAGTAAGTCATCTCGACTGGAACCGCAGAGTTGAGCAAACCATCAACTCTTCAGCCGGAGTAAGTCATCTCAGCTGGAACCACGGAGTTGAGCAAACCATCAACTCTTCAGCCGGAGTAAGTCATCTCGGCTGGAACCTCGCAGTTGAGCAAACCATCAACTCTTCAGCCGGAGTAAATCATCTCGGCTGGAACCGCGGAGTTGAGCAAACCATCAACTCTTCAGCCGGAGTAAGTCATCTCGGCTGGAACCTCGCAGTTGAGCAAACCATCAACTCTTCAGCCGGAGTAAATCATCTCGGCTGGAACCGCGGAGTTGAGCAAACCATCAACTCTTCAGCCGGAGTAAGTCATCTCGGCTGGAATTCCGTAGTTGAGCTAACCATCAACTTTTCGGCCGGAGTAAGTCATCTCGGCTGGAATTCCTTAGTTGAGCTAACCATCAACTCTTCAGCCGGAGTAAATCATCTCGGCTGGAATTCCTTAGTTAAGCTAATCATCAACTCTTCAGCCGGAGCAAATCATCTCGGCTGGAATTCCGTAGTTGAGCTAACCATCAACTCTTCAGCCGGAGCAAATCATCTCGCTGGAATTCCGTAGTTGATCCATTTTCTTTGGCCAAAGAAGGCGAGCAAGGTCCGCTCTGCGACTTCCTTCTTGGTGGACAAGAAGCTCGGCCAAGGAACTCCAAGGAAGGCGAGCAAGGTCCGCTCCGACTTCCTTCTTGGCGGACAAGAAGCTCGGCCAAGGAACTCCAAGGAAGGCGAGCAAGGTCCGCTCCGCGACTTCCTACTTGGCGGAGAAGAAGCTCGGCAAGGAACTCCAAGGAAGGCAAGCTAGGTCCGCTCCGCGACTTCCTTCTTGGCGGACAAGAAGCTCGGCCAAGGAACTCCAAGGAAGGCGAGCAAGGTCCGCTCCGCGACTTCCTACTTGGCGACAAGAAGTTCGGCCAAGGAACTCCAAGGAAGGCGAGCAAGGTCCGCTCCGCGACTTCCTACTTGGCGGACAAGAAGCTCGGCCAAGGAACTCCAAGGAAGGCGAGCAAGGTCCGCTCCGCGACTTCCTACTTGGCGGACAAGAAGCTCGGCCAAGGAACTCCAAGCAAGGCGAGCAAGGTCCGCTCCGCGACTTCCTACTTGGCGGAGAAAAAGCTCGGCCAAGGAACTCCAAGGAAGGCAAGCTAGGTCCGCTCCGCGACTTCCTTCTTGGCGGACAAGAAGCTCGGCCAAGGAACTCCAAGGAAGGCGAGCAAGGTCCGCTCCGCGACTTCCTACTTGGCGGACAAGAAGTTCGGCCAAGGAACTCCAAGGAAGGCGAGCAAGGTCCGCTCCGCGACTTCCTACTTGGCGGACAAGAAGCTCGGCCAAGGAACTCCAAGGAAGGCGAGCAAGGTCCGCTCCGCGACTTCCTACTTGGCGGACAAGAAGCTCGGCCAAGGAACTCCAAGGAAGGCGAGCAAGGTCCGCTCCGCGACTTCCTACTTGGCGGACAAGAAGCTCGGCCAAGGAACTCCAAGGAAGGCGAGCAAGGTCCGCTCCGCGACTTCCTTCTTGGCGGACAAGAAGCTCGGCCAAGGAACTCCAAGGAAGGCGAGCAAGGTCCGCTCCGCGACTTCCTACTTGGCGGACAAGAAGCTCGGCCAAGGAACTCCAAGGAAGACGAGCAAGGTCCGCTCCGCGACTTCCTACTTGGCGGACAAAAAGCTCGGCCAAGGAACTCCAAGGAAGGCGAGCAAGGTCCCTTATTCTCTATATTATTTCGGACACATTAAAGTTCTTCGGCAAAAGTAATTCACTTCGTGGCCGGGGTACGCCTTCGCCATCCAAATCTTCTAAGCGGTATGCCCCCTAGCCCGCCTGATCGGTTATCTTGTATTGCCCTTCCTAGTTTGCCCCTAGCTTGCCCTCACCAAGTCTTTGTCTAGAGGAAGAAGCACAGCTAGGCGGGGTGGAGGCATTACGACCTCGTCACTGGAACGCCGGCATCCTCTGAGCTTCCCGCCGGCGAGCCCGCTCCTTCAGGACCACCCTCAAATCCTCTGAACGAGTGGAATAAGCATACCTCGACGTCGTCGTCGGACGTGAGGGTTGATAAGTACTGTCTTACGCGCTAGACTTCTCTACGTGCGCGTCGGAATCTCCAACCTTGTAACTTCTGGTGATGGAGAGGGTTGGAGTATGCCGCTGGCTCTGGCTGCCTGAACGGCGGGGTTGGGTGTACTTACTGTGGTCTCCTATTCCAGCTACACCCTTACCCTTGACATGCCGCTTGAGGTCCTCCATCTCCGCCGCCATTCTCCGGATGGCGGCGTCTTAGTCCCTTAGCTTGTGTTCCAGACGCCTGGCGTGCGATTCTCTCAGCCGCCGGTGTCCGTCTGGACTCCGTGAATGACCATAGCTTCTCTCGCGCTTATCCCGCGCGTCTCTCGATTGTCCTCCTGGGAGTGTCTCCAGGTTCGCCATCGGAAGAATGTCGGGATGTTTTTTCTCTTCGTCTGCCCGACTCCGGGATAACTCCGATGATGGCGGACAACGGAATCTCGTCGTTGTTCGCCATAAACGGCGATCAGATGAGCCTGGAAGACAAGGTTTTATCTGCAAGTTTCCCACAGACGGCGCCAATTGTACGGGGAGCAAATACTCCGGCGAGCCCGTACTCCTTTCTTCCAAGCTCCGTTTCTGTCCGATCACCTGAAAGCACAACGGCGGTGAGCTACCCGGCGGTGTGTGGCCGGAAAACCCCTCCGACGATCAAGTTAGCACACACCTTGGGATAGAGAGAGAGGAAGGAGAGTGTTTGAGTGTAAGAATGTCTTACAAAGTGTTCGTCGTCTCGTATGGGGGGTGCAGACATGCTTATATACCCTTCTGCGCCCCAAACCTGCTCCCAAAGGTCTCTCAACACGTGGCTCTGCTATCCCATCCGTCAGCATGAATCCTGCTGAGCCTCACCTAATCTCAACTGCCCGCTCACTCTACTAGGAGCTCGGCAGCCGAGCTACATCATCTTGTCCGCCGACGGCCGTGCTATGCTTCATGTCCAAGCACTCCACAAGCTGTGCTCAATGAGGACCGGGCTTCCTGCCGAGCACCGAACAGCTCGTGCTTAACTGTGGTCGGCCTTCCTGCCGATCAACCAGGTACCTCGGCTGACCACACCTTTCCGGGCGCCGGTCACTTAACTTGACTGGCTTCGCCTCCGCCAAACATGTAGCTCGGTCAAACCGAGCGTTGCCTCAACCGAGCAATTTCTTAGCAAACTGGGCCACACATCCTTGGCCCAACACTTGCCCGGCCCACATCTGTCCGGCAAAACTCTGTCCGGCCTAAATCTGTCCGGACCAGTACCAGATCATTAATCTCCCTCTCACCCCTCAAATCCCAAGAGATTGTTTTTCTAATATTATCTCTCATGGGGGACTACTAATCCCATCCATGAAGGCCAATCATAGTCCCAAGGTATTGTGAATCTCCTTTCCCATTTTGCAAACAAACATTTGGTTTGTGTTTGTAGAGTAGTTTTTGAGATAAAAAGTACGAAAACTTGTTTGATTTGTCTTTTTTCAGAAATGGTTTGGGAAAATTATTTTGGGGAGAGAGTTTTAAAAAAAATGATTGATTTGATGTGTATGAGAGAAAGAATGATTTTGGAAAGTAGGTAACCAAACAAAATTTTGAAATTTTTTTTGGAAAAGTTTGTTTGGTTTGATTACTCTTGAAAATTTGTTTGTAGAGAATTTTTCCTAAATTCTTTTCTGAAAAACAAACCAAACAAGGCCAATATTATTGAACTCCACATCCATCCTAATCCAAACCCATCTCCTATAACCCAAAACAAACGGATTCTATAGTTAGTGAGAGAAATTAGACTTCCAACAGACCATTCTGTAGACAGTGAGAGATATTAGACTTCCAACAGACTATGATATTCAAATAAATAGTTCAGGTAATTCATTTGGCATATTTCTGGAAAGTAGGCTACACATATGATTATTATGTTATAAGTGTGATTAACAAAAAAAGAATACATATAGATTGTTTTTGGAGTTAAGTTGAGTAGGATTGTTAATGTGTACATTGTTAGTAAGGATATTATCCAAAAGTCCTATCATCTCTCAAAACAAACAGGCCCTTGTTAACAATAACTTGTGAGAGATATTAGACTTCAGAGAAGAGAGTAAAATTGGGTACGCAATGAGTTACTGTGTTATAAGTGCAATTAACATAAATGAGGACACAAATCGGTGTTAGTAACTAGTGTGAGAAATTAGACTTGTAAGTGCAATTAACATAAAGGAGAACACAAATCGGTGTTAGTAACTAGTGTGAGAAATTAGACTTGTAAGTGGAATTAACATAAAGGAGAACACAAATCGGTGTTAGTAACTAGTGTGAGAAATTAGATTTGTAAGTGTAATTAACATAAAAGAGGACACAAATCGGTGTTAGTAACTATTGAGTGAGATTAACGACAAACTAACAAAATTTTGTTTAACTAATCGTTTTCTTCGTAATGGTTTTCATGAAACACAAATCTTTCTTTTTTGTTTTGTCATAGTAATTTTTTTACCAAGTAAATAACATCTTCCTATTTAGCAAATAAATATAAAATAATAATTAATCTTCATCTAACAGATAATTATATATTTTACAATTCATACATTTTCAATACTAATTATTTTTTAATCGTTTTCTTTGTAATGAGTTGCATATTTTTGTTAAGTAAAATCAATAGAAAAATAGGTAGTTTAGTTATTAAATCATGAAAATTTATATATATTTTAAATATTTATGTATACCTACATTGATTTTAATGATTAAAAGATTATTTTTTTTCATCAATTTTACTTAAACGGAAGTAGTCTAATAGTTTATATTGAAAACAAATCAAAAAATTATAGTTTAAATTGATAAAATTTAAAAGTCGGGATTTATTTTGTTAAAAGGCTTAAATTATGGATTTTTTTTTTTTTTTTGTAATTTTTCCAACAATTTAAAATGGAGGGAGCAGAAAACGTAAAATTAACTTATATAAAATTAAATCTATAAACCTAATTATCATAGCTTGTGACTTTTCCAAATTTTTTTTTTTTTAATTTCCCAACTTGTTTACTCAATTTTATTATTCTAGACATTTAAAAAGGTGTATATATTTTTATAAATAGTTAAAAAATTATTAAAATAGCATGTTCCCAAATGAGTCGTAAATAATATAATTACTACAAATAAATAATTTAGGATGCATGGTATGGTGTCTATTTCTATCATACAATATCTTTACGAAATCATTGGGTAAAGTGATTGTTATTTCTTTATTAAATTATAAAAAAAATTATAAACAAATTTATTAGTAAGAATGATATAACAATACTATTAGTATTGTAAATAAATTCATTTTTAATGGTGTTTTGTTTTAAAATCAAAGGTCCACAATGAACTACATTATTAAATAAATTCATTTTTAATGGTGTTTTATTTTAAAATCAAAGGTCCACAATGAACTGCATTATTTTATATATATATATATATATATATATTTGCTTATATAACATTACTCACTACAAGAAAAGTTGCCTACGATGGCGCTTGAATCAAAGAAGTTTTATAAACGCTGTGGTATATTTCAATAGCCAACACATTTTTCAACGCGTGATGCCTGTTGATGGTCTCAATGTGCCAAGTCTGCTTTACTTAATAGACACTTAACCCCATTCCAATTACCAAAAGTAACACAATCTCTCATGAGCTGCTCTTCTCTCTCGTGATTAATATCGATCTCTCTCACTATAGCTGTTCTTCATCGGGAGTCCGGATTCTCGGCCGCACAAGCCTGCCGCCATCCATGTGGCACCCCCAAAATCAATTTAAAAAAAAAAAAAAAACAGAACAGAAACCAGAGGGGAGGGGAAGAAGAGAGAGAGGAAATGAGAAGAAAGGAGCAGAAGAGGGGAGAAGAAGGGAGAAGAAGGGGGGAAGAAGGAAGAATGCGCCGCCATAGTCCCCGGTGGCACAATTGCCTCGGAAGGTGGCGAGGTCGAAGGAGCAGCCATGGCAGCTCCAGATCCAGTCGGACCAGGCGAACAGAGTCTCCGAACAGAGATTCCTCCATCTTGGGGTGGACGATGGAGAGGAATTTCTTGGAGCAGAACTTGCCGAAGTGGCAAGTGGGTAAGATTCCGAGTGGAGGAGAGAGGAGGGGTGGCAAGTGGGTAAGATTTTGGTAAATTTCCCCCAAAACGACGTCGTTTTGGGGGTACCGCAGGGATGGCGGCATGCTTGTGCGGCCGAGGATCCGGACTCCTTCATGGGACTCGAGCTCGATCTTTCTCACTCTAGCTGTTCTTCATCTCTCTCTTTCTCTCTCTCTCTCTCTCTCCTCTCTCTCTCACACACAAATCACAGATCCGAAATCGAACAAGATAGTCGATCTAATCTGATTGAAATCCAAACTCAATCTAATCTGATCTGATCTGATCTCTCTTGCATTTTGTTAGATCCGTTCTTGCTCTAGCTTTTCTTCATCGAACTTGAACTCGATCTCTCTCGCAAATTGTAGATCCGAAATCGAACAAGAAAGTCGATCTAATCTGATCAAAATCCAAACTCGATCTAATCTGATCTCTCTCGCATTTTGTTAAATCTGCTGATTAACAAGGTTTCAAGCAAGTCGTTTTTATTTTGTTTTTCATTAACAAGTGTTAATCAGTGTTTGATTTCTTTGTAGGTGGCGATGAAGTGTAGAGATCGGTTACATGAACTTGTAAAGGAAGAGATAAAGAAAAAGGATTCGAGTACAGAGGAGTGGAACATCGCGATGGAGAGAAGCTTCAATAGCATGGACAATGAGGTGATTGCATGGAACGACAGATTTATTTTGTTGTTCTGTCCAGATTTTTTTCTTTTCTTCCTGTGCTTCGATTCATCTTCCTCTTCTTCTTTGTTCTGTCCAGATTCATCTTCCTCTTTGATTCATTTTTTTTTTGCAGATTTTTTTTTCTTTTGTTTCTTCGCAACAAACGAAGAAAGAAGACACATCATTTTTCATTTTTTTCCAGATTTCTGTTCTGTCTAGATTTCGGTTTCCACTTTTTTCATTTTTTTCCAGATTTTTGTACTCCTCCTTGGCAGCAAACGAAGAACAAATTGATCTTGTCCAGATTTTATTTTTCTTTCCAGATTTCTGTTATGTCCAGATTTCTTCTTCTTTTTTCTTGAACTCCATTTTTTTTTTGCTGATATATATTTTATTTTTTATATTTTTTTCCCCACAGCCACTGGAATTTCATGCAACTTGCGTCTAGAGCCTTATCTGTAATCATCTTTAAAAAAAAAGAAAAAAGGTAATGTAAAATGACCCCTCTATTATTTAACTTTGCCCTCTTTTCACTGTTGTAGACTGTAGTAGAAACATAAAACTGATATATTTTAAGAAGAAACGTAAAAAAAAAAAAAAAAAAAAAAAAAAAAAAAAAAAAAAAAAAAAAAAAAACTGATATATTTTTATATTCTTGTGTTTAGTGAACATTAGTTAGGTTTTTTCATAAA
The DNA here is from genome assembly GCA_030407325.1 of Camellia japonica. Taxonomy (NCBI): domain Eukaryota; kingdom Viridiplantae; phylum Streptophyta; class Magnoliopsida; order Ericales; family Theaceae; genus Camellia; species Camellia japonica. Next base: position 18,704 of record JAPPVO010003767.1, on the reverse strand, counting down.
TATTTTCATTGTGTGACTATGGCTGCATTGTTAGCCAAGGCTGCAGCCATGGCACTTGCTCAGCACCCAATTGTGAGTACTACATGTAAAGATGGAAAGAGTTTTACTTATAATAGCAGTATAAATATTGCAGTTGTCGTGGCAATTAATGATGGGTGATAACCCCTGTCTTTCCAGATGCTGATAAGGTCAATGATTTGTGAATTTACTATTTAGTTTCTTGTGTGATTGATTTTCTATTGGTATTTTGTTCATGGTAGTATGAATTTATTATTAATGTGTAATCTCTCTATGCTGGTGTAGTTGGATCTTTATCTGTTGTCTAAAAAATAGAAGGAGTTGGTAGAAAAAGCCCGGGCCAAGCAACTTCAACCCCATGAGTACAATTTAGGTTTTTAATATTTTGTATTTGTAAACTTGAATGCGGAGTTCTGGATTTGTAAACTTCTTTCAACAGAAAATGTAATTGAGTTATGTTGTTTGTGCATATAGGACTTTCACTCTTTTCAATTTGGGCATGTTTGGAGTGGATAGGTTTGATGCTATTCTTCCTCCAGGCCAGGTTAGTAATGAGGGCGAGGCCTTTCACCTCCAATAACTTATGAAGTTCTCTACTCACAAATATATTTAGCTGTTTGATTTAAGCATTAATCATGTCCAGGGGGCTATAATGGCTGCTAAAGCATCAAAGCTTACTGCTATAATAGGTGAGGTGAATATAATTTGATTGTGAATTGGCCAGACCCAAGTTTTACATTCATTCTTAGATTCAATAAATGCTTATATACGGAGAATTCATCATGGTTCAGTAGTTGTCTGCAGCATCTCTGTTTCTGAAGTTTGATTTTCTTCACTCTTCTACTGTTGTTTGCTATATAGAAGTAGGAAACCCCTTTCTCTGCTTGAAATATATTTTTCTGTGTAACCCAGATGAAATATATATATATATATATATATATGCATTTATGTGATGTTTGTTGTTTGAACCTATTCAGAACGCAGTAACAATTTTTACTAATATTCATTCATATTTATAATGTGTGTCTGAGCTTGGTTTTGGCTATAGATGATGTTGCTAGATTTGTTCCGTCAAGTTTTATATTATTTTTTTCTAAAAAAACAAAGAGTGGAATTTTTGTTTATGTAATAGTAATCTTGATTGTGAAATATTTCATCAAGCTTCTTTGATCTGGCATAAACCCTTTTTCACCTTGATTTTCCTTTTTACCATTCTACATGTAGTTTGTTCCTAATCTTTAAAAAAAAAAATGCTCCATTTCAAATTTGTCGTTGATTTATAGAACTTATGAATCGCTTTTACTAGACATTCAAAACTGGTTATGAACTGTAAATCATAAAGCACTATAACGCAGCGGACAAAATGTTTAGATCATACCTTTTAGCGCGGAACCTCGTGGGTAAATCACGTGCTTCCTGAATCTGGTCAATCATCCCAGCAATGGGGTGATATTACAATAGTGAATATCACCCACACAAATCACAGTGCAAATGGCTTGATCGTTGTTTTTGGGAGAGAGTCAGAGAGAGAGGAGAGTCTGGGAAAAAAGGTTATGGGTAAAAACCCCATAACGTATCTGATATACGTATCTGATTCAATATATTAGATTAACCATATAATCTGATATATAACCAATATCAATCTATCTATCCATAGCTATTGATATGATAGATATAGATATCCTGAATGGTTATCCAAATAAGTTTGAATTAAAATTCAAACTTACATGGATAAGGTTCAAGAGGTTCAGGTTCAAAAAGCTCAAAGGGCCATGCCACATGGGCGCCCAATTTCTAACATCTCCCACTCGCACATGAGTTGGCATGACACTGCCACATCTCTATCTCAATTCCCAAAAATGAACAATCTCATACTAGCCAATGCACCGTGCGACTGCTAAGAACACCTGCATGTGGGAGCTCTATACTAGAAACTCAAAATGAGCCAGCATAAAGACATCAACCCAAAAAAAAAAAAACAGAAATAGTGTCTCATATACCCCAGACCCATCTAATTACACCGGTCCAAAAAACATCTCTAATCCCTCAAAAAGAGCATGTTTGACCCTCTCAATTCTTGCAATATATTCACACTCAATCCGCTTCTCATACAGAGCGATGTGAGTTGCCGGCAGTGAATATACATCAGTGGTGTAATACTAGATGATCTTCCCTTTGCCCTCATGCCATTTAGTTTAGGATTGACCGCTTTCCCAGTGATGTCCCTTAAGGCCGAATCATACATGACCGCAGGCAACATACCAAAGTAGCAGAACATCAACCCCTTACCTTATGACATAGTCAAAAGTCACAAAAGGGTACAAAAATGAAAGTCATATCAATAATGACACGTAAGACTCACACGGTGAGGAAACAGGGATCCATTCTCTCACTTCATTACTCAGTCGCCAAACACATATAGTATGAATACATGTTACGGTGGAGTAACTCTTCCAAAAGAGTGACGTCATACTCGATACACCGTACAGATATTAGTCTAGTCGCTTTCTAGCGCCTAACCCGAATTCTCTATCTGCTCGCCTTCTAGGCGCCAAATGAGATCTCGCATCTGGCTAATCATAACAGGCACAACATGGAAAGTGGGTACTAACATCCATGTTTGGTCCTTAACACGACCTTATCTTGGTTGTAACCAAGGCGACATGCATAGTGGATAATTTTAAGCCTCTCTTGGCTTCAAATAAAAAATAAACCACTAGTCTCATCCTCGCTCGCTCTCAAGCGCCAAGGGCGATTGCTCGTGTGAGTGAGCCAATCTTGCCTGCTGACATCATCATCTGCTAATCATTATGACACAAACCATAATAGTGTCAACATCCCATCATCTCAAAATAAGTGATTGATTTTCAAAAAAATTTGACCACAGCTTGCGCAATTCTAAATTCCAAACATAGGCCTTATCAGCACCTCTTGCGATAAGTATATACAACGGAATGCACCATGTGCGCCTCACATGAAGTGATTCAAGATCACAATTCTAGATTCCAAACATAAGCCTTATCAGCACCTTTTGCGATAAGCATATACAACGGAATCCTCCATGTGCGCCTCACATGAAGTGATTTAAGATCACTACCTCTTGCGCAATTACCTCTCTAAAGATATTTTGGTGACCAATTTGCGTTCATTCTGGATGCGCCCAACTAGCGCATTGAATTTTACAATGAGCAAATTAATATATTACTAGTAAAGAATTCTATCCATAGTCCAATGAGCAAGGTCAATGTCTAAACAACTCAGTTGACCATTTACCAAAGATAACACTTATCATACCGAATACGCCCACATAGCGTACTTTAGGCTCCCACCACAAAGAAAAGATCAAGGAATATAGATCATCTGTTTCTCCCAAAGACAATCTGAGGATACACTCAATAGCTAAGGCTCTGGCTTTTACCGATAGGTAAGTCAATGGGTTTGCAATTTTGCATCTAGAATTATTCTAGGATATTCCTTATGTAAGTCATCGAAGACAAACCGAGAATTTTCCCAAAACAATCCCTAAGGATCGTACATCCGAGCATATAAATTACATCACCCATGTCCATCATATCTAAAATAGAGGACTGCCCACCCTAGGTGGCGACATCCTTATAAATTCTTGGCTCATAATGACTAAGTAAGGACAGACTTCTTTTGGACCATTGATCATGCCTCAGTGGTCTTCATCGATCATCGTTGGCCTATCATGGCTTGACGAAATGTAAGAACCACTATTTGGATAACTGTTTTAGGCTGTAAAAGATTTATTGGAACTAGCACCTTTTTGCGCTCCTAACTTTTCACCATAAAAGCAGAAGGTAAATCCCTACGGATCTACTTATCCAATTCTCCAACAAGAAAGATGGGTCACAATGTCCACAAATCAATGTCCCAAACTTATGTCAATCATAGCCTAAGTCAAAATAACCTCACTCCCCAGGAGGAAGTCTTCTCATGGTCTACACCTTCCTCAATGGTGCGACTTTTCGGTATCTAGCGAGCCTTATGCCTCAACAATGACTATCCAAATTACGCATAACTTTAGAACAGTTTCGCGTCATAATGGAAAGTCAACCAATCATAGAAATGGTTAATCCTCAAAGACTTTGTCTTAAATGCGCAACATTAATCCACTTTCTAAAAATAGGAGACTAGAGCCTTGGCATTATCCTAGGCTCTTTATCATCTTGCGGAGCAATCATGAATGTTTCCTTCTCAATCACCCAGTGATGACATGGAAAATTTTCATATTCGCTACCACGCAACTAAGAATGTAGAGTATTTTTCTCTAATGGAGTAATCCATTAGTAGGCACATCGCTCCCACTGTCCCTAGGATATTGGAAATTTCTTTCCATTCTCAACTAGGCTACATGAAAGCGCTATGCTTAGAATTCTCTATCTTATAGAGTTCCAAAACTCTATACATGTCACCTTTACTAAGAAAACTTTATGTGACTTAGTTACACTACACAAAGCTACTTACCTATATGCACATGACCCGGAGGGTTTACATGACCGCATACAATAATGCGCCACACAACCCTATGCGTTTACAAGACAGCATACAATAATGCGCTATAGAACCCTAGGCCTTAACTTCGCAATCTTATGAGAAGTAAAATAAAGATAAGCTGCTTAATGGTTACAGATCGCCCATAGATGGCTCTCTGCTAACCCATTACTCAAATGGAGTGTAAAATCTAATATGGAGGGCACTTAGTTAGGGATATAGGCAACAAACTAGTGCAATTCCCAATTGGGAAACATTTTGTGCCATTATCCACCTAACATTAACAATATTTAATTCCTTATCTCTACTACACCATTGTGTTGTTGAGTATTAGGAATAATCAATTTTCTAAGCATCCATTTCTCTTCACAGAGTTTTCTAAAATAACTCAAATAGATACTCGCCACCTTGATCAAAATTAAAAGCACAAAAAGCTGTTATCTAATTGATCTCAACCTCATATGTGCAATGTCAAAAAATATCTCAAAACTTTTTGACTTATGGGAGATCAAATAGTCTTGACTCAGATGCGTATCGTAATCTATAAATGTGTCGAGATTGAGGCTTAGCTATCATACCCTTACACATATCTAGTCACAAATATCATAGTGGACTAAATGCGCCAATACAAATGACCTTCTACGGCTTTCCTACTTACTTGTGCGCAACCATTGCGAACAAAGTTACACATTCATATGAGAGCAGGATGTCACAAGCGAGTGGGCCCGAGAGGGCCTACTCAAACCATCTTGTCATCATCTCATTAATGTGATTAGTATAATAAGCCACCGGTTCATGACCAATGTCATAAACTAATTCCAATCATCTTAATGTGTGAGTTCTCGAAGATAAGTTTAAAAAAGGTTAGGCCCAACTAGATAATGACTCACGACTAATTCATATTCACTAGATCATAAAAGGATGTCATGGAGATATCAAGTGCGCCTAAGTCGCAAATTTAACTAGTAAGTGCTAATCCCCTGCACCTTCAAGTCAATTTTATTCTCCATACACTTTATGCATCTAGTTGAAAGATGACGATACTCCTCTTGCCATCTCTGTTTCTCGCTTCATAGTTACTTGCAATTAATTCTACTATCCACAAGAAGGAGAGAATAAGCTATCAATCTATGACAGCTCCTGAAGTAACTTAAGCGCAAATTAGGCTAAAGAGTCTAATTCAACACAATGCTCTTACAAGCGATGCGTCAAATTCTTAGAGTCATAACAACCTTGTCAGCCTTGAGCTTTTCACTATTATGCTGCAACGTTTGTGCTTAGTGGTAAACGTTATTAAAAAAAACGTTAGCCTAGCTAAGGAATCATACAAAGAAGCCCCTCCTCATGTCTCACACTCAAGTGTGGAAACAATAAGTGTCCAGACTTAGACAAGTTGGCAATGCTAATAGATTTTTGCAGCCACTAAGCGCTAATCTTTTCACTTAGTGTTAATAGAATTTTGCAGCTTCTAAGCGCTAATCTTTTAACTTCTCGTGATATTTCAACGCACACTATTATAGTGCATGAAATTTTGCTCCATCCACTCCCAATAATTTGGTAGAGAGCAAAACACTGCTCATACTGGCTACTCGTCTTACACTTAATGACTAATTTATTTAAGCTCGCATTTCTTGGATGACGTGACTCTTGAATGTTACTTCATCTAATGATGCAACATCATTAAAAGTCAAATTACAAAGTCAATCCGCGCAGCTCAATAGTCAAGATCATATACAGATCTATTGAGGGCTTAATAATTTTATAACTCCAAAATTCGCCAACCAAAACTACGTAGCATGCCGCTAACCATAGCGCACACATTAGTTTTTATTGTGCCAAATAAGGCAACAAAACCACGGCGACTTGGAGTCATGTTTCCTTACTTTGGCTCAATTAAGGTCTGACCTAAAGTCTCCAAGACTTTTGCTCATCTAAAGAATGGGATTATATTGTTCACATTTGAACATCTTTACTAAGTCTAGGTCAACCAAATTAACTTCCATAAGCTAAGTCAATTTAGAGAGAAATTCGCATTGGGATTAATTTGATTAGCATAATATAATTTTGCCGCAAAAACCTAAATTAAATAGTGACAATATTACACAAGTCGCAAGATCGAAAATCCGCTATGCTCGTAATCATCTCTTGCGCCACAGGTGACAATTATCTAAAATTTAATTTAATTTATGCACAAAATATTGGTTTTCGGGAGTTAATCTACAAAGATTTCTCTCAACCGAATAACCTCCCACTGATTATGGCATGTCTATAAGCATGATAAAAAATTATAATTCCATACAACAGCATCATAATGTAGATTTACAATCAATACATGCTATGTTACATTTAATAACGGAATTAGAATAAAAAAACAATTAATCATGCTATTCTAATTACAACAAATTAGAAATTCTAGGAAAAAAACAACAACATGCTGTATTTAATATTCAAATTATGCCATAACAGAATGTATATCATTCTGAAATTTTCTGGAATTTTCTGGTATTTTCTGGAATTTTCTGGAATTTTAAATAACTAATAAACTCACACAAAATTAGAAATAAAAAATCCAGAAACTGATAAACTGAAACAATTATACCAGTAAATAGTAAAACATTTCAGAAGTCCACAATAAAAATTTAACCCCAGAAAATTATTTATGCAATACCAGAATCATTTTAAAGCATAAAAAATGAATTATTAACACAGAAAAAATATTTTTTATTTTCATAAAATTTCCAAAATTTTACAATATAGAAAATTTAATTCTGAGTCTAACGGTTCTAACCACGCTTAAAACAAAGCTATAACGAATAATTATGGCCATTTAACGCGATTCAGAATTTAAGACAGAACAAACAGAGCCTTAAAAACAAGCCAGCACGGAAAAACGGCTCGGCGCGGCTCAGCACGCGGCTCGCGCGCACGGCTCGGAACGCGGCTCGGCACGCGGCGCGCGTGTGTGGCGTGGAGGGCGCGCGTGGACGGCCCGGCTGACGCGCGCGTGACGACGCGTGGAAGCGCGTCTGCACCGCATCTGGCGCGTGGAGGCGCGTGCAAGGGCGTGGGAGCGCGTGGGCGCGCGTGGTAGCTCGTGGCTGCGCGTGGAAACGGCTTAAAGCGTCAGGTGGCGCGTGCAGACCACGCGCCACCTCCCAGGGTGTTTTCTGGTCCGATTTCGGTACTCCCGAACTCTATTTTCCAAAATAAATACATTTACAGTCTTAAAAATGACATTAATGATCATAAAAATGAAATATTTTGGATCTCTTCCTCTTTTATAAATATACACATGATAAAAGAAAGCACGAAAATACTCAAACAATGCTCTGATACCAATGTAAATCATAAAGCACTATAACGCAGCGGATAACATGTTTAGATCATACCTTTTAGCGCGGAACCTCGTGGGTAAATCACGTGCTTTCTGAATCTGGTCAATCATCCCAGCAATGGGGTGATATTACAATAGTGAATATCACCCACACAAATCACAGTGCAAATGGCTTGATCGTTGTTTTTGGGAGAGAGTCAGAGAGAGAGGAGAGTCTGGGAAAAAAGGTTATGGGTAAAAACCCCATAACGTATCTGATATACGTATCTGATTCAATATATTAGATTAACCATATAATCTGATATATAACCAATATCTATCTATCTATCCATATCTATTGATATGATAGATATAGATATCCTGAATGGTTATCCAAATAAGTTTGAATTAAAATTCAAACTTACATGGATAAGGTTCAAGAGGTTCACGTTCAAAAAGCTCAAAGGGCCATGCCACATGGGCGCCCAATTTCTAACATGAACATTTTAATAGGGTTCTTTTCTTTGGCACATGGACTTTGTGTTTTGTTGCTCATTGATGCTTGATCTGTATAAAATGTCATCCAAGTACATTTGGTGCCAATCTGTTGGAAATTCATAGCTTTCTTATAAATTAACAGTTAATGATTGTTTTATGGAGTAGTTGTTTATACAGGGTTGTTAGATTCAAAATTATAGCCCTCTAATTGTTTGTTCTAAAGCCTGAATAAAGGTAACTTGGTACAAAAGATGTATTGATGTCTTTGGTTCATCAACACATCTTGATGGTCTCTGAATAATGAATTTTCTGGATTCAAACATTAGGATTCAAATTGTTTGCAAGCTCTGTCAAATCATATGGTTTGGACCATGAATTGGAAAACACGTGTCCATGTTCCGCATATTTTTCTAGCAGATGTGTTTGATAATTGAGGAATACTAGTTTCTTTTTGGTTTTTAGATCCTTTTAGATTTTAGACTGTTACAAAGAGGTTTCTCATTGTTTCTACCAACAACTAATGAGTAAAGCTAAAGTTTGTTTTGTTTACTAGTCACTTGGTATCTAAGCCATGTCCTTTGGACTAGAGCTTGAACTGTCCTAAACTACTCTCTTTATAAAGCTGTCTTTCTTTTGCAACTTTTCAAATTTGTGTAAGCTCATTCAAATCATATAATAACCATTTTAGTGCAAATTCAGTCCAATCAACGGAGTTGGATTTTTTTCAAAGAGGTCCCAAGGGTAGTATCAGCTCTTGCTCAAAGAATTGATACTTACTGATATGGCATTAGCAAGGTTTTGCAAGGACTAGCTTGAGACAGTCTGGAGGTGCCATTGGTAATTATAGATTTTCTTGGCCCGATTGATGAAAGGAATCATGAGTATTTATGCTTTAACATTCTTGCTCAACTAGAATCAGATTTGTCATTCTTTATTGGAATATGAATTCATTTCAATATGTGGTTGTCTGTTAGTATATACACACACACACACACACGGAGAGAGAGAGAGAGAGAGAAGGATGTTATTAAAAACTTATTACTATCTGAAAGAAGCATGTTAAAATATTTTTTTCTGCCTTTTTTTGCAGTTTCAATGCTTCAGAAATGACTGATTTATTTAAATTGTTCTTCCAGGTACAAAACCTTCTTCAACAGATTGTGAGTTGTAATAACACTTCTACTATTATTGATTTATGCATTTTACCTAATTTGGCTTCCATGTTTTGATGCAGGCATCCAGACTAGTGAAGATTACAGATTCTATGATATATCAACTGAGTTCAGTGAATTTAGTAATAAGGACAAGACATTAAATTAAATCAAAACTCATGGGGTTTGTCTGGACATTTTTCCTATTATTTTTTGGCGAGTGTTAAAACATGATTTGTGAATATGTTATTTTGTAGTTAATGGTGATTGTCTATTAAATTGAATGAGAAAGTAAATTAATGTTGTATTTGCTTTTCATATGATCAGCTTATCTTTTGACTTTTGACAAATGTTCATTTGAATGGGAATGAGAGTTATTGTTTCATATTAGTATTATTTTTCAATTTTATTATAGGTATTTTTTTGGTTCAACCACCTAGAATTAGCATAATTTCAAAAAAAGAAAAAGAAAGATATAATGGCGTTTTTGAAAATGCCACTATGCAGCCAATGGTTATATTTTTAAAATTCAAAAAAAGCTATGAAGACGTTTTTGAAACGTCGCTAAAAATTGTCATGACGTCAGTTTGACGTTATGTATTATATTTAGCGGCGTTTTTAGAGGCGTCGCCTATAACCATTTAACGACGTTTTAAAAGCGCATGGCCGCGTCCTGGCGTTTAGTGCGAAGCGTCACAAAAAGAATTAATGACGTTTTTGGCACCTACAGCGGCTTTTTAAACGCTGCCAAAAGCTGAATTTCCAGTAGTGACTCATTAATTATAATGATTATTTTTTTGACAAATAATTATAATGATTATTGATTTAGTTTTTTCAATTTGAATTGCCAAAGCTATTTACAAACTAGACAATACCCCTACAATAGAGTATCTGCCTCAACCGTAATGAGTTTTTAAGTGAAAATTGTAATAAATAGGATAATATTAAAATAATTAGTAAAATTTGTATTAATACAAATTAGATATGGAGGAGAAAATTTTATGCCGAATATAGAAAGGATAGAAAAACTAAAAAATAAGCGTAAGAGAATATGATAAAAATAATTTCTCTTTCTTAAAAAATTATACACAATTACAATTTTGAAAAAATAAAGAATAAGCATAAGAGACCAAAATTAATTATAAATTTATGCTTAATAGGTAATGTCATATATTATGAATAAATTTATTATTTGCATATTATTTTTATTTACTATCATGACCAAACTATTGTTAAAATGTAGTAAATTTGAGAATATGATATATTTTTTATTGTATTTACTTTCATATAAGATGGTATAATTTTTTTGAACTTTTCAAATATAAATTTATAATATATAAAATATGTGATCTTATTTATTTATAAATGGTGAAAAAATTACACATTAAATGTTCTTGGGATATTGTTGAATATTGATATTTTTATAAAGAATAAATTTAAAAAGGTGACAACATTAATTTTTTTTAAAAAAAAGTAAAACGTAATATTAGCTTGAGAATAGACTATTTTAATAATTTTAAATTTTTTAATTAAAATATAAGGCAACAAAATTTGTATGTTTGATTTTTTTTTTTTAATTTTTATCAAAAAATATGTAAAAAATAGAGAGAAAAAGAAATACTAGTTAATTTTTTAGTTTAATTTTTTGATTTTATTTATAACTTTTTGACTAATTTTTGATATTCTCAAATCAACCCTAAATAAAAAATATTATTGTATTTATTTTCTATATAAATATAATAGCTTTACTTTATTACCATTGAATTATATTGTAGAAGACACAAAATAAAAATAAAATTAAAAAAAAATAAAATGTACATACATTACCTGTATGGAAAATGATTTGGAGCCCTAAAAAGTGTCCCCCTAATCCCCCTAATTTCCATTCTGGGTAACTGTTTCCTTGTTTTTTTTTTTTTTTTTTACTTGATATGGAAATTAGGGGGATTAGGGGGAGGAAATTAGGGGGATGTAGCAAGACCCTTACCTGTATACCCATCTATCTGTACACACTTTCCAATTATCTCGAGTCACGTGAAGACCTAATAAGACCATCATTTTTAAATAAAGGGGTCTTTTGGGAAGGAAAAAGAGAGTCAATTTTTAGCTTTTTTATCTATTTTGGGTCACATCACCTCTCACAGTTTTTACTTATAAAAAGACATTAGACTAAAAAAAATCATAAAGCCAGCTTTTTACCAACTTCTCAAAACACCACAAAATCTTCTCTTTTTTTTCTTTATTTCAATTGAATTCTATTTTTTTTTAAAATCACAGTATAAAATTAATAAATAAAATATATTAAAAATACTTAATAGATTAGTAATGCTATAAATAAAGAATTCATCCATAATTTTATTAGACAAATATTAATAAGTGTCCCATACCACTTTTAATATGAGAATGTGTAAAAAAAAAAAATATTAGTTCAAAAATATAAAAAGTGTCGTAGTTATATGGGTATTGTGGGGTTATATTTTTGTGTATCAACACGTAGTAAGGTGACGCCGACGTGTCAGCCGAGGTTCCACGTGTCGCGGTAAGTTTTTGCTGAAGTAATCTAAGGTTTGCCGAGGTTATTTCCGAAGATATCTTAATCCGGGGTAAAAGCCTCTTCTTTCCCATACCTCGGCCTCACTTCCAAAGGCCGAGCTAGCCTCAGAAGAATTAAGCCGAGGTAACTGTGAGATCAACCATACCTGCTAATACAAAATATTATCTTGGTTAGGTGGATGTACAGCCATGAGGCCACCACTTCACCAACTACCTGGCCTTGAGGCCATGTGAGTTGGCCATGAGGCCACTGGAGGCCATGTGAAGCCATGAGAGACTTTTACCTGGAAAGCTGCCAAAAGCATAACAGTGGGCTGGCAGCCAGCTCAAAAGCTGGCGGCCTCTCCATTAACTTTTCTGGTATATATGGAGAGGTTGAGAAGAAGAAGAGGGGGATTGATCATTCTGAACAGAACAGAGCATATACAACATATAAGCTATATTATAACGCTTACAATTACATGCTTAGAGAGTGAGAGAATTACAGAGAGTTAATTGTAATTTTTACCATTCATTCAATAGTGAATTACCTCGGCCTCCGTGGACGTAGGCAATTATTGCCGAACCACGTTAAATTCTCTGTGTCTTTGTGTTGTTATTTGTGCTATCTATTCTGCTTGTGTTCTACAGCTGAATCACTAAGATAGGCAGTGTGATCAGAAAATCACTCACACAATTTGGCGCCGTCTGTGGGAAAGTAAGACGAATAGATGGCCAGTAACGCACAAAACGAGAAGGTCGGGGGCAACACTCCACTGGGAGTGGCAGGCCTATTGACCTTGACATCGAAGGAGACTCCTACAACGACAAAACCCGTGACCAGGGTCACGGAGGGAAAGACGTCGTCCAGGAGGGCGACACTTCGAAGAAGACGGACCAGGGCAGATACTACAAGGAGGATAACCTCCAGGTATGGAGGGATAGGTGCATACGAAGGGATGAGGAAGTCAAGGACCTGGCAAACAAGTTGGCAGACCTGCAGTCGTCGTCGTCAACTTCATGATGCAAAACAACGTCGTGCAGCGTCATACCCACTGCAGGATACGCCAATCCCAGCAGTTAAAACTCAGAATGGAGGACGAAAGATAACTCCTGAAGCATCGCGACGCTCCACGAGCAAAAGGCACAACCACGCCCTCTGGGAGGTCGGCGAGAGGAATCCAGAAAGAGAAAAGTCCCGGAGGATGTATCATACAAAGGATCAGGAACCCAGAGAACATCGGCATGTACAAAAGCAGGCTCTCTGCTTCGACACAACCCATGAAGAAAGGTCAAAACGGGCACACCACGAGGCGAGAGTAGTGTGCCAAAGGGACTAAAATCAAAGATAGCCGAGCTCCGGGGAGGAGTAAAGAAGACTTGAGAAACTACCTCAAGAGGAGGGAACAGAACGCTGAAGCCGAGGTAAACTCATTCGTCAAGCCGAGGACACCATTCTCGGTGGAACTGGACAAATTTGGAAGCACCAAAAAGATTCAGCATGCCGAGGTTTCAAATCTATGACGGTAAGTCAGACCCTAACTTCCATGTTGGATTATTTTTAAACTCAATGGCGTTATACAGTGGGAATGAGCCTTTGCTCTGCAAAGTATTCCCATCGTCCTTTGGGGAGATTGCATCGACTGGTTCCATAGATTACCAAAGGGCAGCGTCAAGACGTGGGAAGGCCTGGCCGAGATATTTGTGTCCAGGTTCGTGACAAACAAGCTACAGCCATTAAGGTGGACTCTCTAATGGCTTTGAAGATCAGCAAGGATGAAGGCCTTAGGGCCTATGCAAAAAGATACTACGAGGTGTTCAACCGAATACCTGAATGCAACCAGGAGGTAGCGGTCGTGTCTTTCAAGAACGGCCTGAAAGAAGATTGTTCACTACGGAAATCTTTGGCAAAGACATTGCCAAAGAACATGGAGGAACTCATGGCAAGGATCGAAAAGTATGCCAGAGCCGAGGAGGATACATCGGCACAAAGCAGGTCAAACAGGAGCCGGGAACGGCTCGCCGAAGCGAAGCCGAAGTAACAACGGATTCAGTAAAGCAGAGGTAGAGCTGAGGGCTAAACAAGCAGTAACAACCGTGTTGAATTCCAATTCAAAAGGTCCTAGGAAATTCGGAGCCCAGCCCTATTTCAGAACACTAGCAAGGCAACCTGGGGAGTTTATGGGAAGAAACGCGGATAGACATTGTTCGTATCACAATGAAAACGGACATACAACGCAAGGTTGCAGAGCCCTCAAAGCGCACTTGGAAGATCTGGTGAGGCAGGGCCACTTAAGGGACCTTGTTGATGAAACCAGAACAAGAGAAGAACAGGAAAGACTGCCTCAGGCTGAAGCAGCCCCACACCGCCGCAACCCGGGCAGAAGACCTCGGGTAGTAAATGTGATTCATTCCAAGGTGAATGAAAACGACATTCGGGGGAAACCCAAAGAGTAAAACACTTGCAATACGTGAACCAGGTCGGACTGAAAAGACCTCGGCGGAAGATTGCCAAGGTCCGATGATAACCTTCACCGAGGCCGACATAGAGATGGTCCAGCACCCGCATAATGATGCCTTGGTAGTATCCCTCCAGGTTGGGGGAGTGCCAAGTAAAACGCATCCTGATAGATCCAGGCAGCTCTTGTGACATCATGTACGTTAGATGTTACAAGGAGCTGGGCCTTCACCCCGACGACCTGGAGCAATCGAATGGCCGATGGTCGGCTTCAAGTGGAACACGACTTGGCCACTGGGTGCCACAAACTTGGCAGTGGCAAGCAGGCACTAAGAGATCAGGACCGAATTCATTGATTGATACGCCTCACCATTACAACATCATCTCATGGGCAGGCCATTGTGGCATGCAATGGGGGCAGTTCCCTCAACATTGCACCAACTACTGTGCTTTCCACAGAGCATGGGATTGAAGAAATTAGAGGAGATAACTGCAGGCAAAAAATTGCTCCATGGCAGCAATGAAGACTACTTGCAATGTTCGAGAGCCAGCCAAGGCCGAAATTGAAGACGAGGACATGGAGTCCTGGATGATGTCGGCAAGGAGCCGGCCGAAAGAGTGAGGAATCCTAAAGAAAATTTTCGTCCAGGAGGGGCGATGAGGAGCGCTTTTTTCTTCTCGACTCAGGCTTACCCGAGGAGGAGGAAGAGAACTGGAAGCCTTTTTGAGAACGAACATAGAAGTGTTTGCCTGGACACCTTATGAAATGCCTGGCATTGACCCCGAGTTCACATGCCACAGACTGAACGTCGACAGATCGGCTAAACCTGTGATACAGCGAGCTAGGAGACCGACGTTGATACACGTCGAAGCGGTGGAGGAAGAGGTTGACAAACTTCTGGAAGCCAAGGGCCATCAGAGAAGTCAACTATCCAACATGGTTTCATACACTGTGGTGGTAAAGAAGAAAAACGGTAAATGGAGGGTTTGTGTAGATTTTTACAAGCCTAAATAAAGCTTGTCCCAAAGACAGCTTCCTCTGCCAAAATTGATCAGCTGGTGGACTGCTACATCTGGACATGGTAGGATGAGCTTCCTGGATGCATACAGGGGGTACCACCAGATAGCCATGTACCCCCAGATGAGGAGAAGACGGGCGTTCATCACCCCCAAAGGCCTGTACTGTTACAGGGTGATGCCTTTTGGACTAAAAAAGCAGGAGCAACCTACCAAAGGCTGGTAACCAAAATGTTCAAACACCAGATAGGCCAAACAGTGGAACTCTACATCGACGACATGGTTGTAAAGACCAAGGAGCCAAAAATCATCTTGCCGACCTAGCCGAGGTATTTAACATACTCCAAAGATATCGGCTCCGATCCAACGCATCAAAGTGCGCGTTTGGGTTGGATCTGGTAAGTTTCTAGGGTACTTGGTAACAAGAAGGGAATAGAAGCCAGCCCAGATCAGATCAAGGCCATCCTGGATCTACAGAGCCCAACCTCGGCAAAACAGGTTCAAATGCTCACTGGCAGGGCCGCAGCCCTAAACAGTTCATAAGCCGAAGTTCAGACAAGTGTAAACCCTTCTTAACTGGTAAAAAAGACTGCAGACTTCCTGTGGACCGAGGAATGTGAGGCCGCTTTGGCCGATCTAAAGAAGTATCTGACCACGGCTCCCATCCCTCCCCCTCTCCACGCGGATCCCGATGAGGAGTTGTTTTTGTACTTAGCTGTGTCCGAGCATGCTGTAAGCGCGCAGGCAGTACTAATCTGAGAAGGAGCAGGGGGACAGAAGGCTGTCTATTATGTAAGTAAAACCTTAGCTGCAGCGCTATGAAACAAGGTATTACACTGGAGAAGTTAATGCTGGCCTTAGTTATGGCCTCAAAAAAGCTGAACCACTACTTCCAAGCACACAAGATTTGATACTAACAGAGCACCCATTGAAATCCCTGTTAACAAGAGACTTAACAGGAAGAATTGCAAGGTGGGCAGTGGCCTTGGCAGTATTGACTGAATTCAGCCCAGAACAGCAATTAAGGGCCAAGTTTTTGGCCGACTTTGTGGCAGAATTCACACCAGAGTCAACGAACGTCGGCCTCCGTTGAGCCGAGATCGCCAGCAAGCAAGCGGAATCCCAGCGACAGCAAAAAGCAAAAGAAGGAAAAGCTCAGACTTGCAGCATCTACATCGGCGACTCATTCAGACTCCTGTCGATGAAGTTCAACCGACGAGGAGCGGAGGCAGGAGTACTATGCTGATACCCCAGATGGAGAAATAATAGAACAGTCCATCCGTTTGGGGTTCAAGGCCTCAAACAACGAAGCTGAATACGAAAGCATTGATTGCAGGACTAAACTGGCAAGCAGCAGCAGAAGCAGATGAGAGTAATAGTTTTTTGTGATTACAGTTAATTGTAACCAATCAACAGGAGAATTTGCAGCCAGGGACGAGAGGATGTCGGCATAATGCAAAAGAGGTTATCAGATTAGCGAGTTATTCAGAACTGCCGACTTCTTCAAGTTAGCCGAGATGATAACAGCCACGCCGACGCGTTGGCCAACCTGGCGAGTTCAATGCAGACGGGAAGACGAGGACAATTATGATCGATTACATGTCGGCCCGAGCATAGAACCACGGCACGCAAAGCAAGAGGCAATGTGTGTGGACATGGGGCCGAGCTGGATGGATGCAATTGTTGCATTCCTGAAAGAGGGAAAAATGCCAGAAGATCGCCAAGGAGGCATTACAAAGTCAGATTGAAGTCGGCAAGGTTCAGCCTAACTGCGGACGGACATCTCTACAGAAGGTCCTTCATGGACCCTTTTAAGGTGCGTACACCCTTTACAAGTTGAAGATTTTCTATATGAAATTCACGAAGGGATTTGTGGAAGCCACACTGGGGGCAGATCGTTAGCCCATAGGGCCATTACCCAAAGGTATTGGTGGCCATACATGCAAAAAGATGCAGAAGCATATGTGAAGAAGTGCGAACCATGCCAACGGTTTGCACCTTTGATTGATCAGCCAGCTGCCGACCTGAATCCAGTATCCAGCCCTTGGTCGTTTGCCCAATGGGGCATGGATCTGGTCGGACAACTTCCCCAAGCAACTGGGCAGAGGAAATACCTGTTGGTGGCAACAGATTACTTCATAAAGTGGATAGAGGCAGAACCTCTTGCTAAAATCCGAGATGTGGACGTCAAGAACTTTATATGGAAGAACATCATCACCAGATTTGGCATTCCCAGAGCCATTGTTGCAGACAACGAAACGCAGTTCGACAGCAAACTCATCAAGAACTTCTGTCCGAAATTCAAGATCAAGAATTACTTCTCAACACCGAGTTTCCCCCAAAGTAATGGACAAGCAGAAGCATCCAACAAAGTAATTTTGGATGGAATAAAGAAAAGGTTGCAGGCAGCAAAAGGGAAGTGGGTAGACGAATTACCCAACGTGCTTTGGGCATATCGGACTACGCCGAGAAGATCAACAGGGGAATCTCCCTTTGCCATGGCATATGGCACAGAAGCAGTCATTCCACTGGAAGTCGGCATCCCAGGGATCCGAACCCAGGGAGTTGAAAATGGGACTAATGACATACTCTTAGCCCGAGATCTGGATCTTTTGGAAGAACGAAGAGAGAAGGCTGCAATTCAGCTTGCAGTGTACCAGCAACAGCTTGCTAGAGCCTACAACAAGAAAGTCAACCCAAGAGATTTTCAAGTTGGCGACCTAGTCTTGAGAAAATTCGTCGGGAACAAGAAAGATCCCAGGGAGGGCAAGCTTGGCCCAAACTGGGAAGGGCCTTACAGAATTACCTCGGTGTTAGGTAATGGAGCTTATCGGCTTGAAGACAATGAAGGCAAAGCATTGCCAAGACCCTGGAACACTTGTAACTTGAAATTTTTCTATCATTAAGATGATCATTATTCTTGGCCGATGTCATCAATAAACACATATGATTGATAAAGATGCTGGAAGACATGAAAAATGAGAACCCAAGTGGAACTCAGGTTCACATTGGGGCAGAGAAGATGCAAAGGAGATGCAAAGGAACAGAGAAGATACAAAGCCTACCACTTGTTGAAATTTGTAGCAATTTACAAGTTGGTCTGGCCGAATTACAAAGCCTACCACTTGTTGAAATTTGTAGCAATTTACAAGTTGGTCCACTTGTTGAAATTTGTAGCAATTTACAAGTTGGTCTGGCCGAA
>JAPPVO010003765.1:0-20452 GCA_030407325.1 Camellia japonica | reverse complement strand
ATTAAATATCACATGATTGGAATTTCATGTATAAGAAAGCAAGTAAAAATTATGTATTATAAAAAAATATTTTATCTATATAATTTCTCTCTCACAAATCCTCCCGAATGATGTGGCAAGCAAAAGGCACTCCTACACTCCTCTTTTTTCTTAAAATCTTCTAATCAATCTTACTATGTCATTTGGGGAGAATATTGTGTGGATGTAGTCTGTAGAACTGCTGGTATTATAATTGCATTGTCATGAATAATTGGGTATGATTCACTAAAATATTTTGTTTATTTTTCCTCTTAAATTATGTCATTATGATTGGTTTACACTGGAACATTAATTTGGAAAGAAAAAATGTCATTATATATTTGGTCCATAAATTATGCTATTGTAATTGCAATGTCACGAATAATTGGACAAACTTAGAAAGAAAGAAATAAAATAATAATAATAATTATGTTATTATAATTTCATTATCATGAATAATTGGCATGTACCAATAGAATCTTTTGTTTCTCACTGAAATTCAGGACCCGATTGGGAAGTACATTTTTTAGTAATTTTTTAATTAAAATATAAGATGAAAAAAAATTAATACATTTGGAAAGAATTTTTCAATCTTTTTTCATGAAAAAATATAAAAAATAAAGTGAATGTGAAGGAATGTTTGACTTTGTATCTTCAAATTTTTTTTATATAAATTAAAAATTTTTGATTTTTTAAACATTTTAATAATTTTTTAACTAAAATAATCACTTGCAAACGACCTCTCAATTGGAAGGAACCATTACTGCATTCCTGCAAGGGTTATGGTGACGTCAATGAAGCTTTTATTTTTGTTATTATTATTAATTTTTAATTATAGTTTAAGGAACCAAAAATAATGTTGGGTCCTGAAAGCTGTACTAGAGTCAAAGTGGCATAACTCTTGCATAAAATTATTTAAAATGTTAGAAATTTAAAAATTTTGTCAAAATTTTTATCAAACGTCTCACATGGTGTAGGACCCACATGAGACTCACATAATGTGAGTCTCATACCCATGCGAGACATTTAGTAAAATTTTTGATAGAATTTTTAAAATTTCTAACATTATTCTAAAATTATTAAACTTTGTTATAATTGATTATGTGTCAAAAAGAGATTGGCGGTAAGATTTTGTAGTGTTTTTGGCCTTTGTTATGAGAATTTATGGTGTTTGGTTATGATGATGTAACGATTCCGAAGGAGGATGGGTCAGGTTGGTCTACGCTTCGAACGGGTCTGCTGGCCTTGATGTACTCGAAGCGTGCCTGCAAAAAGGCCCAAAGGAGAAAGACGATCCCCCAACGGACACTCCGACGACCAAGTTATGATAGAATAGATTGATTGTGCAGTGAGGGAAGAAAGGGACAAAGAACTTAACCTTTAACATATCTGCGGAAGCTTCCTTATATCCTTTACTCATCATTTCCTTATCCATTCCAGACCGTCGTGTTGGTCGAAAATTTATATTCTAACTCGCATCGTTCATGGTGAGTCTGTCTTCTCCATCGTCAAGGGGTTGCCTTATTTAATGTTGTGAGAGCCTCATTAATAACTGATGTGTGGGTGCAATAACTTTGTAGGATCCTTGTCTACTTACGTGGCTAGGCCTCTACTTGACAAGTGTTTGAATGTTATTGGTCCTGGCCTAGTGTTGATTTCTCAGAGTTATTGGGCTTTGATCACTGGGATGTGAACTGGGCCCCAATCCGTGGGTTGGGCCCTCTTGGGCGCCCATTGGTAATAGTAGTTCCCCATTCCCGTGTGCAGCTTTAGTCCAACGAAGGGAATAGGAAAGGTGGAATAAGGCCTCCAAGCCCGGATAAGAGATAGGGGTAGAGCAAGAAGGGGGGTGGTGAAAGGAGGACGAAAGACTGAGCGATCATGGAGAAGAAAACCGGAAGGGGCGACCAAGCGGCGAGGGCGACTGACTGTAGGAAGGGCCGATCGCGAAGGTGGCCGAGTGGGATGGTCAACCAGGAGGAGAGCCGATCCCGAACAAGGGCCGACCGCGAGGGTGGTCGAGCGGAATGACCGACCAGAAAGAGGGCCGACCGCAAAGGTAGGCGAGTAGGATGACCGATCGGAAGGAAAGTTAACCGCGAAGGTGGCCGAGTGGGATGATTGACCGAAAGGAGGGCCGACCGCGAAGGTGGCCAAGCGGGATGACCGACCGAAAGGAGGGCCGACCACGAAGGTGGTCAAGCGGGATGACTGACCGGAAGGAGGGCCAACCACGAAGGTGGCCGACCGCGAGGGTGGCAGAACGGGATGGTCGACCGGGAGGAGGGTTAACCGTGAAGGAGGGCCGAAAAGGCAGTGGCAGCGCAAGGGGCTTGAGGAGCGAGTAAGCACGTGATGATGTGAAGTGGAATAGACAGAGAAGAAGAAAGAGAAGGAGTGAATAGGGGAAGGGATCATAGCCGTACACGTGGTGCGATGGAAGCCACAGATGGGAAATACAAATCAATGTGGAGAGGGAAGAGGCTGGTGGTGGGGATATAGAAAAGGCGGGGATTTGTACTTGTTTGTCGAATTTCAAACTGGTGAATTTTAACTGCGATCCTTGAAACACAGGCAAACCCTGGGCATTTGGATTGGTGCAATTTACGTATCTTATTGCGAAGAATCAACACATTCTAGACTTGAGCTCTTACATCTCGGTGGATTCTTCCCTCTTTCACATCACCAATTTCCTCGCTCCCATGACCAAGGCGATATATAGAAACGTGAAAGAGATGGCACAAGATAAGGTGCCGGTGATGATATCGGATGCGTTAGAGGATGATAATGGAGTGGCATTGGCGGAGCAGTATAGGGTAAAGAAGCGAGAAGAGAGGGTTGTGGAGCAGCTAGTGCGACCCTCACCAGGGATAATGATGGTGGCGGTCCAGCCGATTAGCCAAGTGTAGCCCGACCACTGGCATACCAAGTGTCATGAGCCGAACCCGCCTCGATAAATTAAGGTCATAACCGGCCAGTAATCATGAGATTACCTATGGCCTCAAACAGAAATCAAACATATTTTAAACACAATAATGGGACCGAACGGAAGTAGACTCAAAATTTTGTCCGATGAGCTGTGCTTACATGGTAAAACAAACATTCCATAATAACTCATACATATGGACAAAATTAACATTCTATATGTCCAGGAACTTTCAAACATACAGTCAGCCAAACAAAAAGCTTATGTACATAGCGATCCAACATATTCACCAAGATAACAAAGAGAAAACAAAAGAAACATAACAAGTCTCATGCGTAAGACGTTCAGGCT
Organism: Camellia japonica; assembly: GCA_030407325.1. Lineage (NCBI taxonomy): Eukaryota > Viridiplantae > Streptophyta > Magnoliopsida > Ericales > Theaceae > Camellia > Camellia japonica. The sequence continues at coordinate 17,157 of JAPPVO010003765.1, read as the reverse complement.
GACTCTACAAAAACTTGACTTCTCTCATGTCTTTTACTGAAGTAGACTCAAAATTTTGTCCGATGAGCTGTGCTTACATGGTAAAACAAACATTCCATAATAACTCACACATAACATTCTATATGTCCAGGAACTTTCAAACATACAGTCAACTAAACAAAAAGCTTATGTACATGGCGATCCAACATATTCACCAAGATAACAAAGAGAACAAAAGAAACACAACAAGTCTTATGCGTGAGACGTTCAAGCTGACTCTACAAAAACTTGACTTCTCTCATGTCTTTCACTAAGGCTGGGATTGAACATCTCTTTGTTCACCTATACACATATAAATGAGAGTGAGCGATAGCCCAGTGAATAATATCAAAATAAAGGAGTTACATAAATGAAGTTTGTAGCAAACATATCAAACGGCCATAGGCCTATTTAAGTTTCCATCTAATGCATCAAACGGCCTCAGGCCCAAACATATCAAACAGCCTCGGGTCCAATTCATTCGTGTCAAACGGCCTTCGGCCCAATCATTCATGTCAAACGGCCTTTGGCCCAATCATTCATGTCAAACAACCTTTGGCCTAATTATTCTTGTCAAACGGCCTATGGCCCATCATTCATTTCCATATTCGTATTCATGTGTGTGTCATACCCATGATCATAATCATATTTGTATTCAATTAGTCTTATGCAAAAGGCTGACATTTAGACTATTCATCCATAATTCAAAACACAGATCCATAAGGCTCTTACAGAAGTCATTGCGGAAAATAATGTTCTTGAACATATCTTTATTAAGATATTACTCACAGTGATTTGCCAGATGATTTGTCCTTGCGCTTGACCTTACACGTTTCATAACACATTGGGTCACAAGCGATTCAATCCGTTCTTTAATTCATTTATTCCTCTTAGGCCTCTTTCTTATCTTCTTAGTCCATTTATAATGCTCAATGCATGTCTAAGAGTGCTTATAAATGAAAGAGAACGGAAAACAAATCATAAAACACCTTTTCAAAATTTCTGAAATAGAACTCTCCACTGGAACGTAGGTTTGGTCGCTCGAACAGACCCCTTTGGTTTACAAAAGTTCTGATTGCCTCATTTTTGCGCTCGAGCGTGACTTTGGACACTCGAGCTGAGAGTCAAAACATGTGACTGGGCGATCGAGCGTAACTCCTCTCGCTCGAGCGAACATCAATGTCTGCAAAACTTCTAGGAGCTAACATTTTTGCTCAAGCGGCGGTTCTCTCGCTCGAGTGGACTTGACGAATTCTGGAATTTCTAGAACTGTATTTGAAGCTCAAACTTGATGTTCAAAGGTCCAAAACTCATGTTTCTGGTACAAAAGCATGGAAAGACATTATATTAACACAAGAACATAAGTAATTTGGAATCAATTGTCTAAAATCATGATCTATCTCTCAAATCATTTCAAATTCGTCTCATCACTTTCAAAACTCATGCATTTAGCCTCATACAAACTTCATATCTTCATCATTCACGCATGCATGTTAATTATGGACTTTAATTCTACTTCAAATGGTATAAATAATGTTCAAAGTCATGAAACTCAACAAGACTATGCATGTATGTGTGACTTGGTGCTCAATTCTCCATATTTAGCATGCTATATGCTTGATCACACAAATTCATGATAATTCTTTACATGCATGGTTATATTGATTTCAAAATCATCATCATAAACTCAATTCTTGTTCTTGGTCATATAACATGCTAGAATTCATGCAATTATGAACTTAAATCCATGATGTTGAGTTCAATTACTCACATTGGAGCCCCAATCTCTCAATTCCTAGCTAGTTCTTGAGCTTAGCCTTCGAAATCTTCAAGGTTTGAGATAATTCTACAATTTTTCCTCTTCTCTCTCTCTCTCTCTCTCTCTCTCTCTCTCTCTCTCTCTCTCTCTATAAAGTGTGGTTTTAGCCAAATAGAGGAAAATTAGCTCCAAACAAATGTGTATACGTGTAATGGGGCCCTTATATATGTTTGCCTTAATCAATTTGATTAAGACTAAGTAATTATGCTTAATTAATCAGTTCGATCTAATTATTTTGATCCAAATCAATTTCCAATTAAATTTCACCGTAAGCTCTAAAAATCATGCTAATCGTAAAAACACAATCAATTCTACTTTCTGAAGCCTCTACGGCCTTTAATTAAATTTTATAGCAGAGAATCAAACAAAATTTTCTACGGTGAACAGATAGAAATTCAAAAACACATATAATTATATAAATGACACTCAAAATCATATCAAGCCCATAATCCCAATCATAATTAAGATTAGTTAACATAACACGGACAGGCTCATCACACCAAGGCTGACAAATCCATGATAACGGTAGAGGATCTGGAGGAGCTGCGGAGCAGATACCAGATTCTGGCAGAGGTAGAGTTGAGAGTGCCCACGACGATGAGAGCTTCTGATGCACGACCAACAGAGTTTGTGGTGTATGAAGAAACATTACGGGGAGGTTTGAGGCTGCCCTTTCCACAGCTGGTGATCGATGTGTTAAATCACCTAGAGGTGGCCTTAGGACAACTGATACCGAACGCGTAGAAGATTCTATTCGCGTGCGTAATCGCTTGGCCACGGGTGACCAGAGGAGAGAGAATGACGGTGGATGAATTTTTCTCCTGCTACAAGGCGGCAGGGCAGCAAGAGATATGGGTGACGTTACAAGCCGTAGCAGGAAGGGGATTAGTGGTGGGACTGCTTTCGTCGATGAAGGGCTGGCGACCAAAATGGCTTTTTGTGTCGGTGAGCGGTGGAAGAGGAGTGTGCACACTTTGGAAAGTCCCCACCAAGTTGTGAGGAGCCAAAGTTAGACGCCAAGGTGGAAAAGATGATCAAACAGGTGAAGGAGTGAAGGGAGAAAGAGGGGCTAAAGTGGGACGACCTCGTCCAGTCCTCAGCCCTGTTCGCCCTGAATCTGGGACAGCAACCAGCCGAAGGGGATTCGTCGCCAAAGGAGATGGAGGCGAAAAAAGAAGCTTAAGAGACAGAGGACAAGAGAGCTTTTGCAATGACAGATAAATATAAGGAGAGAGAACTAGGCCCAGTGCCTAAGTTGGTTACGAAAAGGTCGGTTTGACCACGTCCCAAACCATTAGGAGAGAAGGACCTGATCGACTTTGTGCCTTTACGAGCACCAGTGGATCCACTGAAGGAAAGAAGCAGAAAGGAGGTAGAGTCGGTATTGAAGAAAAAGAAGAAGAGGAAGGTGGCTGCAGAGGGAAGTGAAGAAGGACCGGTATCGAAGAAGGTAAAAGAGGGGGTGGTGGAGTTGCCCCAAAGTCAGGAAGGGGAGATTGAGGTTGGTGTGAGAGCGAAGGAAGGTTTGGTCAAGTTCCTAAGTGGCCAAGTGGTGAGCGATACAGACGAGCAACAAGGGTTGGCAGAAATTGACCGATCGGTGGATTTGCCCTCCAAAGATATGCCCCTACAAGATGTTCCCCCAAGTCAGGAGGTAGGGAGAGAGCGGACGAGTGAAGCAGAGACCAACATCGCATTGAGGACCGCCACGCATCACGTTCGCGCGGTGGTCGACTGCTTGGCGAGTGATGGGGGTGAGGCCAGGGTCGCCGCAGACTATCTGTTGGGGTTGTTTAGGACGCGACTGTATGATGTATGGCATAATTTATTGAGGTCGACCTTATGAGAAGGTTCTGCTTGGCGTAGATGGAAGCAGTGACCCTGGTGGCAGCCCTACTAGACAAGGCAGTGGGGGCGAAAATGGAGGCAGAGTCGCTAAAGGCCTAGCTGGAAGGAGTGCGGGCGCAATTGCAGAACTTAAGGATGGAGACGGCTGGCTGGAGAAAGGCAACGCGGAGCGACTGCGCAAAAGGCCTGGCTTATGCTCATAAGGCGAAAAAGATGGAGGTTTTGGCAGTGGTACAAGAGTACTTGGCCGAGCGTACCAGGGTAAGCCAGGTTGGGGTCACCTCCGAGTGTTAGTCGCCAAGTCTGAACTTGAAATGGTGCACCACAAGGCGGTATCACTAGAGCTTGAGTTGGCGAGCGAGCGAAAAAAGGTGGGCGAGGTCCAAGAAGCCTGCAACACCTCCAACGAGAGGTTGGAGGAGGCCCTCACAAATAATGAAGAGCTGCGTGATCAAGCCCTGAAAGGCAAGGAAGAGGCAGATGCACGTATTGTTGAGTTGGAGAGGGCCTTACAACCATGAAGGTGGTCTCCCGGGCCACAGTGTCCCTCTAGAGAGAGGAAACAAGGTGTGTGCCAAAAACCGGAGCAAACGGAGAAAGTTAAGCGGTCCCGAACCGAGGCGTACGGCTGACGGCTCCGAAAACCAGAAACTAGTCTCTAAACGGGAACAGTGGTTTACGACCACGAAAAGTAGCCTACGGCCACTAAGAGATGGTCTACAAGACCTCTCCCTTCCTTCGGGAAGAGAAAACAAGACCTGGTCTGCAAACCGAGGCAAAGCATAAAAGGGTCCCGAGGTCCGGGGGTAAGGACCTTAACCGAAACTCCGAAACCTCAGAACGAGCACAACATGCACCATCACCGAGCGCTCAATCGATGACGTCTGAGTCTTAAGGTCGGTCAAAAATGGGGTGTCTACAGTTGTCCCTCTTTGACAGAACTCGAAAGTCATAACAATGACGGGAGTGAATGTCAAAGCCCAGAGACGACCCATTTTTGACAAGGTCGAAGACTTAGACAAACAGGCGAGATAATCAAAGAGAAGTGCTCGTAGGCAGGGGCAAAATGCAAAAGGCATGCACAAAGCCGAACATAACTTATGATCATGCAAAGAAAGCTGTAATGAAGCACATCATGCAACAGTTTTAAGCAAGCATATGCAAACCTAACTACAACTCATGCAGAAAGGGTGTAAGAGAATTATACAATTCTCGCTACGTATCACACGGAGGATACAATACCTGTCCGGCTCATCTGGTCGTGCCTGCTTCAAATGAACCGCACATACAATATTGTGCCTGAAAAAGAAAGAAAACTTAACAGGTACAATATTGTTAGAAACATGCATAGCAATGCAAATGACAAGTGCGTAACAACGCAAGCAAAGTGCGGGTGCATGACAATGCAGATGGGAGGGGAGAAACATAGGAACATGTCCTAGTGTTTCGGAATGGCATAAGCATTGGAACATATTCCAAATGCTCTAAACAAAGGAAGGAGAAACATAGGGACATATCCCAGTGTTTCGGAAAGGAGGAGAAACATAGGGACATATCCCAGTGTTTCAGAAAGGTATAAGCATTGGAACATATTTCAAATGCTCTTAACCAAAGAAGGAGAAACATAGGGACATATCCCAGTGTTTCGGAAAGGATGAGAAACATAGAGACATATCCCAGTGTTTTGGAAAGGTACAAGCATTAGACCATATTCCAAATACTCTTAACCAAAGAGGGAGAAACATAGGGACGTGTCCCGGCATTTCGGAAAGGTATAAGTATTGGAACGTATTCCAAATGCTCTTAACCAAAGAGGGAGAAACATGGCGACGTGTCCCGGCGTTTCGGAAAGGTATAAGCATTGGAACGTATTCCAAATGCTCTTAACTGAAAAGGGAGAAACATAGGGACGTATCCCGGTGTTTCGGAAAGGTATAAGCATTGGAACGTATTCCAAATGCTCTTAACCAAAAAGGGAGAAAGATAGGGACGTATCCCGGTGTTTCGGAATGGCTCAAGTATTGGAACGTATTCCAAATGCTCTTAACCGAAAAGGGAGAAACATAGGGACGTATCCCGGTGTTTCAGAATGGCTCAAGCATTGGAATGTATTCAAAATGCTCTTAACCGAAAAGGGAGAAACATAGGGACGTATCCCGGTGTTTTGGAAAGGAGGAGAAACATAGGGACATATCCCGGTGTTTCGGAAAGGTATAAGCATTGGAACGTATTCCAAATGCTCTTAACCAAAAAGGAGAAACATAGGGACGTATCCCGGTGTTTCGGAAATGAGGGGAAACATAGGGACATATCCCGGTGTTTCGGAAAGGTATAAACATTGGAACGTATTCCAAATGCTCTTAACCAAAGAGGGAGAAACATAGGGACGTATCCCGGTGTTTCGGAAAGAAGGAGAAACATAGGGACGTATCCCGGTGTTTCGGAACAAGGAGAAGAAACAAAGGGACGTATCCCGGTGTTTCGGAAAAGGAGAAGAAACATAGGGACGTATCCCGGTGTTTCGGAAAAAGAAGGAGAAACATAGGGACGTATCCCGGTGTTTCGGAATGGCTTAAGCATTGGAACGTATTCCAAATGCTCTTAACCAAAGAGGGAGAAACGTAAGGACGTGTCCCAGTGTTTCAGAAAAGGAGAAGAAACATAAGGACGTATCCCGGTGTTTCAGAAAAAGAAGGAGAGAAACATAGGGACGTATCCCGGTGTTTCAGAGAAGGAGAAGAAACATAAGGGACGTATCCCGGTGTTTCGGAAAAAGGAGAAGAAACATAAGGGACGTATCCCGGTGTTTCGGAAAAGGAGAAGAAATATAGGGACGTATCCCGGTGTTTTGGAAAAAGAAGGAGAAACATAGGGACGTATCCCGGTGTTTCAGAAAGAGAAGGTGCGTGACAACGCAAGTATGGAAAAGGTGCATAACAATGTAAGTAAAAAGGTGCATAACAATGCAACTGGAACGTGCATAACAATGCAGGTGGAGTATGCATAATAATGCAACTGAAAGGGTACAAAGTAATGCAGGCAGAGTGTGCATAATAATGCAAAAAAGAGAACGGTGCATAACAATGCATTTTCAGTGCAACATCAACAGCATGTTTGAAGTAAACGACTGAATAAGGAAATACATGCCTTAACGAGACCAATTCAAACACAACCTGCGATTTACCTCTCGAGAACTGGCAATACGCTCAGCTCAAAAGGGTATACCCTGTTCATATTGGCGAGAGGTAACATCTGCATGTGAAACCCTCAGGTGCTGCCTGAACTGCCATTCTGACTTGAAGCAAGCTTACACTTGGGGTTGAGATACACTCATACTCCAGAGAAACGGTGAGGCCTGAGAAGGTGCACCTGAAATGTAGTCTCGGAATTCGCTGGAGTTAAAACACACTAAGATGCTCCACATTTTCCCTCTTTTCTTTTGCTTTGCAGTCTGGAACCCACATAGCTTCAGGTAGGTCCTTGTCTTACTATTCACACTTATCGGGGGTGGACCCTGCAGTTTTATGAAAGAACAAATACTGTTTTGCACAAATGTGGAGAATGGCACAGCACTTTGAGCACAAAATGATTCATCATTTTTTTTTTTTTTTTGAATTTGAGAAATGAGAAAAAGTTTTTGACTGGGTATTTGAGCCTACGACTGAACATAGCGCACCACGACTCAACAAAGGAAAACAAAAGGTGAACGACTTAAACACATCGAGAAACACTCGAAACGACTCACAACAATAATCGAGACAAACAAAACAACGGACACGACACTCAGACGTGTTCCAATGGCAAGAGACCTCTCAGTGCACGAGGAGCCAGTTTCTCCGGGTATTGTTTCCCACCTTTTCTCATTTGTGATTCTCACATCACTCGGCCCTCAGGCTCTATTTTTCTGAAAAGCCCTTTTCTTCACTTTTTCTCTCAGGGCACATCTCTCTATTCTTCAATCTCTCATTTTTTATCCCTCCCCTGGGTGGTAGATGGATAAACAAGAAGTTGCGGGATCTTGCCCCTAGCATTCTGCTAGATTCTCTTTCTTCTGCTCACAACAGTGAACTTTCTCACAGTGGGGTTGTGCTGTGGCTGGATGTGTAGCAAATCTGCAATTGATATTGGTTGACGATGCTCTGCTGGGGAGTTTGGACATGATCAGATCTATCCAGATGAGGGAGTGGAATATCCTATTCCATTTGAGTTTGTGCTTCGCACTTGGCTTGATACGTCGTTGCTTGGAGGATGAGAGAGCTTTCGGCTCTTTGTTATTACCTTCAGTGGTGCCCTTTTCTGGCAAGTAGAATGCCCTTTCTGGCAAGTATGTTGACGACGGGGAAAAGACTAAACATCTGACTCAACAGTGCCCCTAGTTCATTATTTTGACCATTTTTTGTTTTGGCTTTTTACGAAAACAATTTTGACCAACATGAGAGCTAGATTAACATGCTTGTTCAACTTTTCTGATTCAAAAATCATGGAAGTTAGTTTGTGAGCACTGAAAATTTTTCTTTTTTGGGTCCAAGATATGGTCCAGTTTTAAAAAAAATGAAGCAAATTTTCGAGAAAATTAGTCAACTTCAGTAAAAATTCTCGAAAAAATTGTTTTTGCCAATGGCCACTGCTTGACCAACGTAGGATTTACTTTTGAGATGCACAACCTCAGATCCAAAACAATGGAAAATTGCCCCTTGTCTGAACGGCACTGCATGGCAACTGAAAGTTGCCCCTAGTCTGAATAACACCGCAGCACTGCACGGCAACGGAAAGTTGCCCCTAGTCTGAATAGCGCCGCAGCACGTGGCAACCAGTCCTCACAGTGACAATTACAACCAAATTCTCGGATACAGAGAAGACAAAGATGACCAGAACCATCACATGGACACAGTCAAATTTGAAGTGTTTATGGCTGGACTTCAGAACGAAGTTGCCTACGTATCCCAAAGATGGGAATCAAGCCTTACGTAGTTCGGGGTAAGGTACACTCGAGTATTAACCTCTCCTTTTGCGCTCTAACTTTTGCCAAGGCCGCCCTTTTTGGGTTTTCAACCTTGCGAGCTTTGTTATTCTTTTCTTTTCAATTCTTTTCATTTTATTTCTTCTTTTTTCTTTTTCATCTTTTCTTTTCATTTTCTTCTTTTCTTTTTTTTTATTCTTTGCATTTTTCTTTTCTTTTTTTTTTTTTTGGTTCTTTTTCTTCTTTTTCTTGCTCTAACTTTTGCCTGGGTCGCCCTTCCGGGTTTTCAACCCAGCGAGCCTTTCAAGGGTAAAAGTGTAGCTTTGTCCATGTCAAATGGTTTTAAGATCTTGAAGTCATCTGAATCCAGGAGAATGGCTGCTGTTCGCTGACGATGCAGGAGTCCATCCAATGGGGGGTTAATTGGCCCCTAGTGTTGTGAATAGGAACTCGGTTATCCTTCAGCAAAACTTTCTTCTTTCCCCCTTCTGGGATTTGGCATTCTTGCCAGTCTTCCCTGGTTTGTAGAAAAGACTCATCTTTGACTCTTCGAGCACATCTGAAATTTTTGCCCCTAGTTCGAGGGGTATTTCTGACTTAGCTTCACAAGCTTCTGTTGACAACGTCTGACCTTCTTGATCTGATTTCCCTGCCATTAGTTCGAGAGCTGCTTCGAATCTGGCCACACAGGCCTCATATTATGGACTTTTGAACGTTCTGGATCCAGGTTCAAGGTTTGAAAGCAAAGGGGGTCGAGTCTCGAGGCTGAGAGCGATCCTAAGCTGCACAATCTCAGGAGCGATTCCACACAGGTCTTCGCGAGACCGCACAAAACATTTTTTGAAATCTTTTAAGAAAGCGACTAATCGCTCGCGTCGAAGACAATGCAAAACCAATCTGGATGAAGCTAGGATCCTTCTCAGTACTCACACTAACAAGCATGATCTCAATCATTAAGAGCTTAGCATGCCTCTCTTTCTCTCAATTGATCAAATTTTTTGCAAATCCTGAGGAATTCCTTCCTCTTTGTTTTCATCACAATGTTCAAAAAGTTTTGAAAAACTCAGTCAATGTAATGATTTCAAAGCACAGAAAAGACACATATTTTAGTCAAATACTGCCATCTCATTCAAAACTTCTGGTACAACTAGCACAAGGCAGAAGGAAACACAAGAGTGTGAAAATCACTGTTGTTCATTCAAATCTGTTGGCACTACTGGCTCCAAGGCAGAAATAGACTCAAAAGAAAATGAAAAGACAAACACAAAACAAGCAAGTGATGTCCGAGGTAACACCCCCAAAATCACCCGACTCCAACAAAACAGGACTGACTCGATACAACAAGACAGGCCCAACTGACTCAGTAAGAAAAGACTGACTCAATACAACACAACAAGACTGACCCAATACCCAAGTCAGAAAGTAAAGTAAACAGCATTCGCAAATGCTCAAAATAGTGCGTGCCATCCCCACAGCTAGAGTGAACTGAGTGCCATCTGCAGGTGGTTTATCCCCAATCACATGGTCACATTATCCCCCACAAGTTCACTGATCAAGTGCCGATAGACTTTGCAAGACTGGTGCGGCGATGACCTTGTTGTCAATCAAATTTTGTATCTCGTGGCGAAGACGGACGCAACTGTCGGTGTCATGACCAGTTTGTTGATGGAAAGCACAGTACTTAGCCGGGTTATGCTTTGGAGGGAGAGGATCAGGCAGAGGCCGTTGTTCTAACGGTTTCAGATGTCCTTTCCTGAGTAGGACCCCTAAAGCTTTAGACAAAGGCATATAAAGTGGGGTGAAAACCCTCTTGCCTCGGGGTAGATAGTCCGAAGTTCGGGGTTTGGATGGATGTGCCAACAGAGGGGGTGGCTATTTGTGGAGTGATGATGGCCATTCCAACTTCAGAAGATCTTGCTGCTACGTCACCACTGGTGGTCGCATTCGAACTGTGTGTAAACGCCCTCCTGGACTGCTCCTTCTCCTGGTCAATAAGGCCCTGCTTCATAGCGTCCTCAATCTGCACCTCAATCTCGTGTAGGTCCGCAAAAGTGGGAAGGGGTAGGACAATCATCTTTTGCATTAGCCTAAGTTGGAGGTTGCGCACAACCATCCTTATCTGGTCTTTGTCGGAAGGCCTTGTAGTCATCATCGAGGCCTTTGCTCTCAAAGAAATTTGTGGTTGGCAGATTCCTAGATTTTGTAACGGTTGATGCAAAAACTGTGATCAGCCAAGCTCAAGATTTCCAACTCATTCTGCATGACATTCACGCAGAAGGCATGTCTCTCAGTGAATCCTTCCAAGTTGCATCCTTAATTGAAAAATTACCAAAAGGATGGAAGGAATTCAATAACTACCTCAAACACAAGTGCAAAGAAATTTCTATGGACGAATTAATTGTGTGTTTGAGGATTGAGGAAGACAACCGTAATTCTGAAAAGCGGGCTGGTAAGCATCCTATGGAGTCTAAGGCAAATGTGGTGGAACGTGCTTCAAAAACTAAGAAACGAAAGTCTTCTGGAGAAAGTTCATCACAAGGCTCTAAAGGGGGGGATAATAAAAAGTACAAGTTTAATGGAAAATGTTACATCTGTGACAAAGAGGGACATCGGGCCAAAGATTGCCGTAGCAAAGGCAAAAGCAAAAGAAGAACAAGTAAGAAGCCTGCTCAAGCCCATATGACCGAAGTGGACAATATTTCCAATGGTGTCGATGACATCAATCTTTCTGCAGTTGTTTCCGAGGCAAATCTTGTCGGAAATCCTAAAGAATGGTGGGTGGACACTAGTGCTACTCGTCATATTTGTGCCGACAAAAAGATGTTTACATCTTATTCTACAGTGGACAATGGTGAACAACTTTTTATGGACAACTCCTCAACTTCCAAGTTGAAGGACAAGGAAGATTGTACCAAAATGAGATCTGGAAAGGAACTCACTCTCAACAATGTGCTGCAGATGTACCGGACATTTGCAAAAAATCTTGTTTCTGGATCTTTGTTGAGTAAGAATGGGTTTAGGCTAGTATTTGAGAGTGATAAATTTGTACTTATTAGAATGGGATGTATGTAGGAAAAGGTTACATGTCTGATGGCCTTTTCAAGTTAAATGTAATGACCATTATACCCTCAGTTATTAATAATACTACATCTTCTTCTTACTTGCTTGAGTCTTTAAATTTATGGCATGATAGACTAGGACATGTTAATTATGGATCTTTACGTAGATTAATTAATATGGAATGTTTACCTAAATTTGATATTGATTCAAATCATAAATGTGAAATTTGTGTTGAGGCAAAATTATCTAAAACTCCTTTTCATTCAATTGAAAGAAGTATGGAACCACTTGAATTAATTCATAGTGACATTTGTGATTTTAAATCAATTCAAACTAGAGGTGGGAAAAAAATATTTTATCACTTTTATAGATGACTATACTAGATATAGTTATGTTTATTTAATTCGAACCAATGATGAAGCTTTGGAAACTTTCATTCAATATAAAAATGAAGTTGAAAATCAACTTGGTAAGAAAATCAAGAAACTTAGAAGTAGTATGGGTGGTGAATATGAATCACCTTTTGGTGAATTTTGTAAAGAACATGGAATAATTCATCAAACCACTACTCCTTACTCACCTCAGCAAAATGGAATTGTTGAAAGGAAAAATAGGACTTTAAAAGAAATGATGAATGCCATGTTAATAAGTTCTGGATTATCTCAGAACTTGTGGGGGGAAGCAATACTTTCTACTAATTATATACTTAATAAAGTACCCCCAAAAGAAAGTGAATCAAACACCTTATGAATTGTGGCATGGAAGAGTACCATCCTATAAATACTTAAAAGTGTGGGGGTGTTTGGCTAAAGTGGCTATTCCTAGTCCTAAAAAGACTAAGATAGGTCCTAAGACCATTGATCGCATTTTCATTGGTTATGCCAAGAATAGTAGTGCATATCGGTTTTTGATTCATAAATCAAAACATTCCGAAATGCATATAAATACTATTATTGAATCTCGGAATGCATCTTTTTTTAAACATGTATTTCCAAATAAGACTGGACAAGAGACTAATAACAATAAAAGATCTCATAATGCTATTACTAGTCAAGATCAAGAACATGATCAAGAACAAGAGTTAGATCAAAATGAGGAAGAGGAACTTAGGCGTAGTAAACGTGCTAGAACCTCAAAATCTTTTGGTCCAGATTTTCTAACATATTTGTTAGAAAATGAGCCTTTGACTTTTAAAGAGGCTATGTCCAGTCCTGAAGCTCCTTTATAGAAAGAAGCTGTCAACAGTGAAGTTGAATCCAACTTGCAAAATCACACTTGGGAATTAGTAGACTTGCCACCAGGTTGTAAACCTCTCAGGTACAAGTGGATTTTCAAAAGGAAAATGAAAGCTGATGGATCAATTGATAAATACAAGGCATGACTTGTGGTCAAAGGTTTTAGACAAAAAGAAGGTTTTGATTACTTTGACACCTACTCACCGGTTACTAGAATAACATCCATTAGAATGCTAATTGCCATTGCATCTCTATACAATCTAGAAATTCATCAAATGGATGTTAAAACCGCTTTCTTAAATGGTGAGTTAGAGGAAGAAATTTACATGGAACAACCAGAAGGTTTTCTGTTCTAGGGAAAGAAAAAGAAAGTGTGTAAATTGGTTAAATCATTATATGGTTTAAAACAAGCGCCAAAGTAATGACATGAGAAATTTGACAAGGCAATGATGTCAAATGGATTTAAAATTAATGAGTGTGACAAATGTGTTTATATTAAAAACACAGACAAAGGTTATGTCATTTATGTCTTTATGTAGATGATATGCTCATCATGTGGTAGTAATAATGACATGATTAAAACTACAAGAAAATGTTGAATAAACATTTTGACATGAAGGACATGGGCATTGCTGATGTAATCTTAGTATGAAAATTACCAAAACATCAGAAGGATATGCTTTGTCAGAATCTCATTTCATTGAGAAAATACTTGACAAATTCAGTAAAAATGATGATCATCTTGCTAGAACACCTGTAGATGTTAATTTGTATCTCTCTAAGAATATACAGGAAAGTATTTCTCAATTAGAGTATGCCCAAATTATTGGAAGCTTAATGTACTTGATGAACTGCACTCGCCCAGATATAACTTATGCAGTAAGTAAATTAAGTAGATGTACGAGTACCCCAGGAGTAGAACACTAGAAAGCAATTATAAGGGTTCTAAGATATCTCCGATTTACTCGTAACATTGGGCTTAATTATACTAGATATCCAGCAGTACTTGAAGGATACTGTGATGCAAATTGGATATCGGATACTAGAGACTCGAAGTCCACCAGTGGGTATGTCTTTACTCTTGGTGGGGCGGCTATATCGTGGAAATCTTCCAAACAGACTTGCATTGCTAGGTCTACTATGGAATTAGAATTCATAGCTTTAGACAAAGCAGGGGAAGAGGCAGAATGGCTTCGCCACTTCCTTGAAAATATTCCAATATGGCCAAAACCGGTGCCTGCTATATTCATACATTGTGATAGTCAATCAGCTATAGGTAGAGCACAGAGTCATATGTATAATGGTAAGTCTTGATATATTCGTCGTCGACATAATACCATAAGACAACTACTCTCTAATGGAATTATTTCCATTGATTATGTGAAGTCTAAAGACAACATAGCGGATCCACTAATCAAAAGGTTAGCAAGAGAGCTAGTTGAGAATTCATCGAGGGGAATGAGACTAAAGCCTATTAAATAAGAGTTACCACAACGGCAACCTAACTTAGTCTATTGGAGATCCCAAGATCTAGGTTCAAAGGGACAACCGAGTTGTGAATGACTCAGAAGGATCACTGGGAAGTCTAACTCCTATCCATTTCTTTGATGAAATAGTGATGTCTGCAGCGTTTGAGGTTAAGTAAAATTTTAATGATTTTTATATCTAGATAAACCTAGTGGAGTATGGTAGGATACTCTTCATAAGAATCACCTATGTGAGTGTGAACTGGGCCGGTTCTATGAGATTTGTAAAGGGCTACAATTCTCTAGAGCACTCATGAAAGACCAGGTTGTTCAGAGCCAAAATGAACACAATAGTGAGAACTAAACTGTGTCTGGGGATATACTGTGTGAGTTCTATTGTCTTGGTTTACACAAACGACTGAACAATTCAAGACATCATGTTCACTGTTTAGCTAGTAAATTCGATAGTGTCTCACAAGGGAAGGTTCAAAGCCAAAAGCTACCTATCCTTTGCAGAATATTTCCAATTTCTGTACTCTCTGTAATTAGATCATGTTGTTGCATTTTCTCTCCGTCAAATTCCATTCATGTGGGGGATTGTTGGAAAAATAGTTTAATATAGGCATATTTTTTAGCCCAATTTGAGTGGACCCCAAACGTCTTTTGGGGTGGGTGCGAAGAGATGAAGTGTTCCTTGTCGCATGGCAAGTCACACGGTGAAGACGGAACGTCAAAACCATTTATGAGTGAATGGAAAGTTGACATCGTTTTCGGGTCTAACATTAATTTTTAGATAAAATTTATTTGAATTTTTTCAATAAAAATTATTGTGGGAATTTAATTTAATTCTAAATTCAAATTTTGGGTTCCTAAGTGGTTTCCTAAAGTTTGTACCTCTTCCTTTGTTTATTAAACTATTCAAATAGTTTAATATATATATAATATATAAATTTGTAGTTTAATATATATATATATATATATATTTCTAATAGTTTAAATAATAAAGTTCCACCAGGTTAACTGTTCCACCACGGTACTTGTTCTAAACAATTTTGAAAAAGTGATTAAACTATTCAAGAGTTTAATAAATTATATCCCTACAGTTCCTTTTACTTTGTCTCCAACGGGTACTTTTTCAATTGTTTAAATAAAAGTGATCTTTGTGTAACGGTCAGAATCTTGTTGGATTCAAAACATTGCATCTGTTCGGCAGGTTTTGCACCTGTTGGGACAGTTTGTTGGTCACCTTTTGTGCCTATATATAGATCTTTTTCCTGCAGTCCTTGGCATCCGAAAAATCAGTCTAGATTTTGTCTCATTACTGTCCGTTTTGTTCTGGTGCATTTTATTCTACATATATAATTTTAGGAATAAATATTCAAAGAGTGAGAACACAAGTTTGGTTCGCCGAACAATTTGTTTTGGAATGCTACTACAAATTGGTTAAGATCATT
Source organism: Camellia japonica (assembly GCA_030407325.1). Taxonomy (NCBI): domain Eukaryota; kingdom Viridiplantae; phylum Streptophyta; class Magnoliopsida; order Ericales; family Theaceae; genus Camellia; species Camellia japonica. Next base: position 1,297 of record JAPPVO010003765.1, on the reverse strand, counting down.
GTATCCTGGGAGATAGACGCCACTCAACCGTAAGCACCGTAGCGAGGCGAATCTGTCTTAAAGACAGAGTGTCACACACTCGACTTGGTCTTTAATTATTGATTCGGTTCAACAAAATAAATTCTGTAAGTTTTATTTTATTTTGTTTGAATTATTTTAATTTATTTTATTTACACAGAAGATTGTTTCAACAAATACAACGTCATTGGAGGCTAATGAAAGTATGTCAATGTATGGATGTACCATTTTTCATAAGCCAGTAACATTTTTACATTGAATTAAAAAAAATTAAAAACCCATTAAGTTTGCGAAACATAACGTGACACATATATAAACACTTAATACAACAACGTCATAACACAAATTCAAAGACAAATACAACCGAACGTAACACGCACAAAACATGACAACATTGCAGATGTGGGTTAACATTACAACCTAAATGTAACGTCATTGGAGGCTAATGAAAGTATGCCAATGTATGGATGTACCATTTTTCATAAATCAGCAAGATTTTCACATTTAATTAAAAAAATTAAAGGCCTATTAAGTTTGCAAAACGTAACGTGACACCTACATAAACGTAACGTAACGTGATCATATCAAATGCGACATTCAAATGCAAAAAAACACATTTGCATTGTAAAATGGTATATCCATATATTGGCACACTTTCATTGGCCTCCAATGACGTTACATTTGGGGTTATAATGTTAACCCACATCTGTAATGTTGTCATATTTTGTGCGTGTTACGTTCGGTTGTATTTTTTCTTTGAATTTGTGTTGTGACGTTGTTGTATTCAGCGTTTATGTGCGTGTCACGTTACATTTCGCAAACTTACTAGGTTTTTGATTTTTAAATTGAATGTGAAAATATTACTTGTTCGTGTATTTTGAAATTCAAATTCACATTTATATAAATATGATTTATGGTAGCATTCAATTTCCTATATATGGTTTTGCCATTATAGGGTATAATAGTATATTAATACCATTTCTTCACAACTTATAGGACTTTGTGGAACATATTTCTATTTAAATAGGACTTAAAACTCTATAAGAAATTATATAAGACTTCACATTAAATAAGTTCTCCTAATAAGATTTATAAATAATTTTTCCTTAATTTTAGTACAATTTCCAAAGGGGAGTTGAATTTTTCTTGCATCTAATCAACAGCGGCCCAAAATTTTTGAAGATTTCAGACCAAATATCGAAATGATATTTTATTTAATTCATAAGCTTTTGAAAAGTTAAAAGTTTCAACAATAAGAATTTTTTGATATTTTTGTTTG
>JAPPVO010003763.1:0-53739 GCA_030407325.1 Camellia japonica | reverse complement strand
CGAAATAGTGGCGAAAGAAGTAGGAAACCTGCTGGAGGCAGGAGCAATTAGAGAAGTGCACTACCCAAGATGGATCTCCAACACAGTCGTAGTGCCAAAGAAGAATGGCAAGTGGCGTGTCTGCGTTGACTACAAAACAGTCAACAAGGCGTGCCCAAATGACAGCTTTCCTCTACCACAGATAGATCAACTAGTAGATAGACCTAACGGCGAGGCACAACCGACTTAGCTTTTTGGATGCATACAACGGCTACCACCAAATCGCCATGCATGAGCCAGACCAGGAGGTCACATCCTCTACAACTCCAAGAGGATTGTACTGTTACAAGGTCATGCCCTTTGGCCTAAAGAACGCGGGCGACATTCCAACGGATGGTCACCAAGATGTTTAAACCATTATTAGGCAAAAATGGAGGCTTACATCGACGACATGGTGGTCAAGAGCAAGGATAGAATAATGACCACTCAAGGACCTAGGTGAGATGTTTGAGATCTGAAGACGCACAAGCTGTACCTCAATGCATCTAAGTGTGCGTTCGGAGTAGGATCTGGCAAATTCCTAGGCTTCCTGGTGACCAACCGAGGTATCGAAGCAGACCCCTCCTAGATCAAAGCAATCCAGGAGTTGGAGAGACCAAACTTAGTAAAAGAAGTGCAGCATCTCACCGGCATGGCAGCTGTGCTCAATCGGTTTATAAGCCGGTCGTCAGTAGACTACGACCATTTTTTCATGCCTTGAAAGCCAAGTTTGAGTGGGACGAAGAAGCGACCACGCCTTGGAAAGCTTAAAAGAATACATGTCTTCTCCACCACTACTTGTCACCCCAGTACCTGGAGAAGAACTCTTCCTGTACCTGGCAGTCTCCCAGCACGCAATTAGCGCAGTGTTGGTCCTCGCGCAGAAGGAATCCAACATCTGCCCATCTATTATGTCAGCAAAACATTACTGGGTGCCGAAACAAGGTACTTGCCACTGGAAAAACTGGCATTGGCCTTGATGATGGCCTCAGGAAGTTGTCACACTACTTTCACGCCCACACCATAGTTGTCCTCACAGCCTTTCCATTAAAAGCTTTGTTTGAAGGGTGAACTTTTCTGGGTGAATTCTGAAGTGGGCAGTAGAGTTGGGGCAATACGACATCAAGTTCCAACCCAGGACCGCAATAAAAGCTCAAGCATTGGCGGATTATGTCGTAGAATTCACACTAGGAAGTCATCACATCTGCCCAGTCGACCTGACTGAAACAGTCGAACTAGGGACAGACGTTGATGCCAGAATAGTGCAACCCCTGGTACAGGATACTCAGCCAGACGCCAAGGCAGACCAAAGCGAAGCAAGGAAGGAAGAGGCAGACCATGCCACACCAAGTCAAGACTCACTAACAAATAAAGACTTTGTACGATCAGATATCAAGGGGCAGACAGCGAGCATGGACCTTGAAGAAGACACCAGCAACATGGAAGATCCCAAGGCATCATTCGATCCCTCCACTTGCTGGAAGTTGTTTGTTGAGAGATGTGGAAGCTCTTCGTGGATGGAGCATCCAACCGGCATGGAGCAGGGCTCGCATAGTCCTCATCTCTCCAGACGGCCTAGTGGTGGAGCAGGCGATCAATCTTGGCTTCCCAGCATCAAACAACGAAGCAAAGTATGAAGCGCTTCTTGCAGGCCTCAAATCAGCATTCTTCATGAAGGCCACCGAGCTAATGGTTTACAACGACTCACAACTCATGGTAAACCAAATATCTGGCGACTACGAAGCAAAGGACGACAGGATGGCCAAATACCAAGAGTTGGTCAGAACAGAGATCAAAAAATTTGAAGTGGTCAGGATAGAACAAATCGGTAGGGAGGAAAACAGAAGAGCGGACGAACTAGCAGGCTTTGCCTCAATGGCAGATACTTCTATCCCTCATCCATTGCTGATCGACTACCTACCTAGACCAAGCATTGAAGATCTCGAAGCAGAAGAGGTATGTTGCGCAGAGCTAGGCCCCTCTTGGATGGATCCCCTCACCCTGTTCTTAAAAGACGGCATCTTACCAGAAGAGAAGAAAGAAGCCAACAGAATAAGAGCAAAGTCGCAGCGATTTTGGCTCTCCCCATCTCTAGCATTGTACAAAAAGTCGTTCTTAGGACCCTACCTAAAGTGTGTTCATCCCAGTAAAGTGGAAGCATTCTTATTCGAGATACACGAGGGCGTATGCGGAAGCCATCAAGGAGGAAGATCACTAGCATACAGAGCAATTTCGCAAGGATATTGGTGGCCATACATGCAAGCGGATTCTGAAAAAATGTCAAAAAGTGCAAGAAGTGTCAGAAGTTCGCACACCAAATACACCACCCGCTAGAGAACTTCTACCTCTAACTAGCCCATGGCCCTTCGCAATGTGGGGATTGGACATAGTAGGGCCACTTCCAACAGCACCAGGGAACAGGAAGTTCTTCTCTTGCAGCAACCGACTATTTCACAAAGTGGATAAAAGCAAAGAAGCATTGGCATCAATCAAGGAAAAAGACGTAAAGAAGTTCGTCTAGCAGAACATAATCACTCGGTTTGGCATACCAAAAGCCCTAATCTCAGACAACGGCACTCAGTTTGACGGCAGAATTTTCAGAGGCTTTTGTGAAGAGTACAAGATAGAGTTCTACAATTCTACACCGGTATATCCCCAAGCAAATGGTCAGGCAGAAGCATCAAACAAAGTAGTCTTTGATGGATTGAAGAAAAGGTTAGAAAGAGCAAAAGGCAAGTGGGCAGAAGGGCTCCCTCATGTTTTATGGGCTTACCGCACCACGTCCCGACGATCAACAGGAGAAATACCATTCTCCTTAGCTTACGGCATGGAAGCAGTAATCCCACTGGAAGTAGGCCTCCCCACAATTCGAAGCGAGAATTTTGATCCAGACTTGAATGGCGAAGCCATAACATTGGAGCTCGACCTTGCACAAGAAAAAAGAGAAAAAGCATTGGTTCACATTGCCTCATACCAACAAGAGTTATCCAGGAAATACAACAAGACAGTTCATCCAAGGCAATTCAAGGTCGGAGATTGGGTACTATGCAAAGTGATGGGAAACACCTTGGTGCCCGAAGATGGTAAGTTAGGGCCTAATTGGGAAGGACCTTACAAAGTGGTTGGATTAGCAGGCAAAGGGGCATACCACTTAGAAGATGAGGACGGCAAGACAATTCCCAGGCCATGGAATACTGCAAATCTCAAGTTATTTTATTTTTAGCTTTTTTCCTATTAAAATTTTGTGTAATTTCTCCCTTCTCAATAAAACAAGTAGTTTTCTTTTCGGTTAGACGTTTTCTTCTGTAAGAATTTGTTTTAGTAAATTTGTGAGTTAGGAGCATATAAAACATCTTATTCTAAGTTGGCTGGAAAAACTAACTCAGAGGTTGTCTGGATTAAACCAACACCCCTCCTAAGCCTAGGATAAGGATCCAGGCTGCAAGACGTTTGGTCGGAATAACCAAACATTTTATTCTAAGTTGGCTGGAAAAACTAACTTAGAGGTTGGTTGGATTAAACCAACACCCCTCCTAAGCCTAGGATAAGGATCCAAGCTGCAGGACGTTTGGTCGGAATAACCAAACATTTTATTCTAAGATGGCTGGAAAAACTAACTTAGAGGTTGGCTGGATTAAACCAACACCGCTCCTAAGCCCAGGATAAGGATTCAGGCTGCAGGACGTTTGGTCGGAATAACCAAACATTTTTTCTAGGTTGGCTGGAAAAACCAACTTAGAGGTTGGTTGGATTAAACCATCTTTTTGAAACTCTTCAGCCGAAGCAAGGACTTGGGCTGAAGACTGGTTGGCTGGATTAAACCAACTCTTTGAAACTCTTCAGCCGAAGTAAGGACTTGGGCTGAAGAGTGGTTGGCTGGATTAAACCAACTCTTATTACTTTTCAGCCGAAGTAAGGGTATAGGCTGAAGAAGTGGTTGGCTGGATTAAACCGACTCTTATTACTCTTCAGCCGAAGTAAGGGTATGGGCTGAAGAAGTAGTTGGCAGGATTAAACCAACTCTTTGTACTCTTCAGCCGAAGTAATTATATCGGCTAAAGAGTGGTTGGCTGAGTAAGCCTAGTCAGATTGATAAGCTAGGACCGGAATAAAGTATTTAAACCGAGATAACAATTGGAGCAAAAAGATCATGGAAAAGTCATTACAAGTACAAGCATACCATTCAAACCGGAATAACAGTTAGAGCAAAAGAAGATGATTTTCATTGATCAAGTTCAAAGTGATTACAGGGAAGGGCTCCCAGCCCGGTTACAAGTCAAAGCAAAAAGAAAAAAGAAAAATTACAAAATTAGTTAAAAAGATCTTCAAGATCGGCATCAATGTCAACTCCAACACCGGTTGCAGACGGAAGATCGGTCTCTGTTGTGAGCTCGGTATCAACTGGCAGCACGGTGTCAGTCGGCGGATCAACAGTCCGGTCTGCAACCATTGGCTCCAATCGAGCTGATGATCGCCGACTTGCTCATTTACGACCGGAGTATCAGTTGGCTCATTTTCTTCATCTTCGTCGTCTGAACCATGCAAAAATTGTTGTTGAACAGAAACAGCATACTCCACTAGTGAGCTCGATATGAAGTACTGAGAAGGATTGTATACCTCGGTCTCAGGCTCACAACCGAGCTGCACCACTGCTGCCCTCCAACCGCACTTAAAGAACAAATCTTTTGCGGCTTCGCATTGAGGAATGTAGAGGGCTTCGCCCTCCTTAAAGTCTTCGGCATTCGCATCTTCCGCCTTTTTCTTCAGTTCGGCGATTTCTGCATCTTTCTTCCCTTCGAGCTTGACTAGCTCACGAAGGTACTTGTCTTTCATCACGATCAACGCCTTTTGTTTGTCATCTTCAGCTGAGGTAACTAGTCCGGTTAGACGAGCTACCTCAGCCTCTAGCTCGGTCGTTTTTTGTTGTGACTCCTTCAGTTTGGCGGATTTTTCTTCGACCTCTACCATGGCCTGCCTAGCTGTTTTCCTGAGCTCCAACACCTTTTTATGCGCAATTTGGCTCTTTTGAAGAGACTGAAACGAATGGAACGAAATCAATAACAAAACCGAACTGAAAGTTTGTAAAATTTGAGAGACAAGAGGGACATCTTACCAGGATCATGGATTGGTCGCCGACTGAATTGCCTTGAGCTCGGTCAAGTGTTGGTGGTGCTCCATGTCAAAGGGCGGACACACACTCTTAGCCAGATTGAAGGCTAGCATGTGTTCTTTGTCTGCCACCACTGAATCGGTGTCGCAGATAGCACGGTTCTGGAAAGTTAATTTTGGACTCCATTTAGAGGAGCTAGCTCGGTCGGTAGGCTCCGGCTGGGGGCTCGGCGGAGGGCTCAGTGGAAGTGTTGTTTCGTCTTGATCGACTAAATGTTGTTCGGTCTCAATAGTCCGGGCGCGCTTAGTTCGGCGTGATGTGGAGGGTTGTTGTGATGGTAGGGCCACCACGGTTTCTTGTGATTGGTTGGGTGGTGGTACCTCGGCCCTGTTTGTCTCGGTCAAGAGGGCCTTGACTCTATTCCTTTTGGCCATTTCTTCTTCAGCAGTCAGTGGGATTAAGTTGATTTGCGATAAGGTTGGGTCCGTTGCGGGAGCGTCTTCCAATAAAAAGTCAGTTACTCTGGCTTTTCAGCGACCGCTGTATCTGTAGGTCGGCTTAAAATTTAACAGCTTAGCCCAACTCCGTTCTGGGTATCGTAGTGCGGCACGGAGAGTATCAAGGTTGGGGTAGCTGTACAATGATTGAAGATGGGCTGAATCTGCAAAAAGAAGACAACTGTTAGATCGGTTTTAGAATTGGAAGCCGAAGTAAAAGAAAAAAAATGAAAAGCAACCGAAGTAAGTTATACCAGGGATTCCTTTGTTCCAGTTTATACTTCGGCCTGGGATCTGGGCTTGGTGGTCTTCAAAATTCCCAGATACCCAGAAAAAATCATCATCATTTAGGTCTTTGTCCGGTGTATCTTTTATTATTTTCTCTCGGCGGCGGCGTATTATGAGGTAATAGACCCAGCCGTCTTCTTTTGATCCTATGGAGTATTGGTGGAATATTTCAGCTAGACCGAGGTTAAGACCGGCTTGGCGGTTTAGTTCGGCTATTCCCATTATTATACGGTAAGAATTGGTGGAAAGCTGGGTTGGGCATATTCTGGTTTGCCTAAAGAATTCACAGATTAAGGGTTGGATTGGAATCTTAGTCCGGTTTCTATTATTGAAAGAAGGGTGAAGGGTACAAAGCCTTCATTCCCCCATGGTGTAACACATTTTTTTGCTAGGGCAAGGTGGACATCGTCAGGAATGTTATAGTCCTGTCGGAATTCGGCTAGACCACCTGGTGTCTCTACTAAGAATCTATACTTCCCCATTTATTTTATAAATTATAAATAAATTAGTTTGGTCGGAAAATTGTGCTTAGTAGCTCGGTTGAGCGCGCAGAGCAGTGCCTGGGCAACCTAAGTTTGCAAAGTGGAAAACAAAGGTGTTAAGCACAGATCATTGACCGTGCTACAAAATCAAAGCAAGATAAAAGAAGCCCTACTTCGGCTATGTGGGATGCTACAGGTTCTATCTCGGTTTTAACAAGATGCTTGGTAGCTCGGATTGAGCAAGGGGTTCGATAGATCGGTTTGTGTATGGGGTTAGTTATCTCGGTTGAACTACGGGTTTTGTTACTTCGGTCGAGCCTCTAGGGGCAGCTTTCTTAGTTCGGTTTAAAACTAAGGAAGCTGGCTTAGCCCCACAGACCTAGCTCGGTCGAAGGCTAAGGTTTCCAGTATACTAAGTTCAGACTTAGTTCGGTTCGTTTGTCTTGGTTAAAGTAAATCAGAAGGTATTGACTTATTGAAGCTACTGATATATTCACAAGTTCTAGTTCGGTTACGATCTGGATAGATCTACATATAGCACAAACAGTATCCTAGTTCGGTTAGGACATGTTATGGATCATGTAACGCCCTCAAAATAATACATCAATCCCATCATATTAGACATGTAATGGTATAAAGAAATCAACACCTTTTCATTCATCAGAGTAATTCTTATAACAGTATTACATGTTAACAACAAAAGCAAGTGCCCTATAGGCTTACAGCTTTCCAAGTTAACACTTGCTTTCACAAAAGAAGAGTACTAACTATATACAAAATAAGCCCGTGGCTTGATGTACATGTAATACAACAAAATAATCAAAAAAAAGATCTTCAACTCCCACATCCATCCAAGCTATGTCCTTGGAGGTGGCATGCTACCTGTACCTGAAAATGGTGTCCCATATAGGATGAGCCAATGCCCAGTAGAGATATGCTAAACACAATATGAGCAATGACTAAGACATTAGCAATTGATAAATGTTCAATTCCCATAAATCAACTCATAACCCATTTCTTATCAACTTCACAATTTACATCAACGACTCAGAACCTGGCCAACCACTTATATGAGACAGTGACTCATATTAAACGTTTTCCATTTTACAATAGATCAACATAATAGTTGCATCAACATCTCAACAGATAAGCATACAAGCTGTATCCACTTTTCAACAGATAAGCATATTAGCTATATCAACACTTCCAATGACAAACATATGAGTTGTATCAACACTTCCTTAGATAAGCATATTAGTTATATCCACACATTAACTGACAAACATATAAGCTGTATCAGTGGAGTCCATCCCCTATCTCCTCCCCATCAATAACCGGTTTAGAGGTCCATCCCCTATCTTCCCCTAAACCGTGGAGTACATCCCCTATCTCCTCCCCCCCCACACACAATGTATATACATATAAGTCATATACACAATAAATCAATACATATCGTTAATGTATCCTATCAACCGTCATACTCTATGACACGTCCAATTGATTAGTTTTAGTTTGCCTAATCATCATGCATTGTCTACAACAATCAAAACTACCCTCCACGGTAGCCCAAGCAATTATTTCTAAACAGATAATAAAAGCTCCAACAGATAAAATATCAATGTTTTCAAAAGGGAGCGATTTATAAATCCAACTCCACCATTCTACCATATAATGAGCCAATTTCATTATTTCCAACTCAATCCCATATAACCACATTTAGCCCAAATTAATTATACCAATTAATTTATACAACAAATTAGGGTTTTCTACCCCATTTCCAAATATTGACCCAATGGTCTATCAACAACCAACAACAATATTATTATCTTGAAATCCAAAATACACATTTTTAGAATCAAAATAACAAAACCCCTTTTCAACCTTTTTAAACCCTAACTCCCAAAATCAACCATTTAACAAAAAGCCCAAAAATCTATGTCAAAACCCATAGTAGTGAGTAGGAATCCCTACCTCAAAAGATGAAACCCCACGAAGAAGATGACGAAAATGAAGATGCACCAAATCCCGAGATTCTTGGATCAAAAGATAGCCCACGACGATCAACAACCTTTTCGTAAAGGTCAAAGGTTTGGAAAACACTCTAGCTAGATCAACACTTAGAGAGAAGTGTGAACTTTAGAGAGAGAAGCTCTCAAATGGAGTTTTTGAAAAGTAAGAGAGAGAGTGAGGATGAAAAAGTGATTTAGAAATGCCCAACTGCCTTCTGTTATACGACATTCCCGCTCGAGCGGAGAACACAACGCTCGAGCATAAAGAACAAATAACTAGGTCCGCTCGAGCGCCAAGACACATTAAAAAAGTACATCGCTCGAGTGCGAAAACTAGTCCGCTCGAGCGCAGATCTCCCCCTCCTAGAACTTACACCAACAATGTACTACCGCTCGAGCGCCAATAAGCCCGCTCGAGCGCAACCAGTTCGAGCGCAAGAAACCCGCTCGAGCGTAGAAATCACATCTGCAGAAGTTTTGCAGAAGACAAAATACTGTGAGTGTGTAAATTCCGCTCGAGCGCAAGAAGTCCCGCTCAAGCAGACAGTCAAAAACTTGGGCAACTAGATTTGAGACTCAGGCTCAACCAACCTGTAACACACCTGCCCAAAACATCCCAAAACTCGCACAAATGCAATTAAAGGACGACAACAAGATAGACACAACTACCAACTCCACGGAACCGAGTCCGGAGTACAACTGAACAGTAAAGGGAATACCGGGGTCGCTATAACCTCCCCCCTTAAAGAATTTCGTCCCCGAAATTAAGTGCAAGTTTCTGGAAAACAAGTTTTTTTTTTTATTTTTTTATTTTTAAACAATGTTATATTACAACATTCAACAACTCGACCCATTACCGGTCATTTCATCTCTTATCAAGAGGCATCTCACAATATGTAAAAACAACATATATTACAAGTGCATCATCAACATGCATTTCTCTTCCATTTCCAACATACATGGTTCACAATTTCATATCATAATCAATACTCATGATGCATCTCCAGTTCTATAATATAGCCAACATATGCAATATTATAATCAACTTCCATTCCAAGGCAAGTTTCCACACTATATCCATAAACCAAAACATTCACAATGTTTCGCAATTTGAGACACATACATAATGTTCTTAAAGTTCATTAAAATTACAAAATCTCAATATATGACTACACATCAACAAACAAGTCCGGATATTTCTCGCGAACTTCTAACTCACGTTCCCAAGTGGCTTCCTCCACTTCGTGGTGTTTCCACAAAACCTTCACTAAAGGGATGGTCTTGCCACGCAGAACTTCATCCCGTCTATCCAAGACCCGAACCGATCTCTCCTCATACGAGGCATCCTCATCTACCTCTAAGTCGGTCCAATCTAACACGTGGGACGGGTCTGACTCATACTTCCGAAGCATACTCACATGAAACACGTCATGCACTCCGGACAACTGCGGCGGTAAAGCCAAGCGATAAGCAACCTCCCCAATCCTCTCAAGGATCTCAAAGGGACCGATGAACCGAGGGGATAACTTCCCACTTTTCCCAAACCTCATCGAACCTCGCCTAGGTGATATTTTTAAGAAGACATGATCACCTACCTCAAACACCAAAGGTCTCCTCTTACGGTCCGCATAGGATTTCTGACGACTCTGGGCTGTACAAGCCTCCTACGGATAAGCTCAATTTTCTCCGTCGTTTCCCTCACCAATTCCGGACCTAACAAAGGTGCATCACCCACCTCGGCCCAACAAACTGGAGACCTACACGGTCGGCCATACAAGGCCTCAAACGGTGCCATACCGATGCTAGATTGAAGACTGTTGTTGTAGGCAAACTCCACCAAGGGCAAGTGCCTCTCCCAGGTCCCACTAAAGTCAAGGACACAACCCCGAAGCATATCTTCAAGGATCTGAATAGTACGCTCGGACTGCCCGTCAGTCTGAGGATGGTAAGCCATACTAAAGGTCAACTTAGTGCCCAAGGCACTCTGCAAACTCTGCCACAATCTAGCAGTAAAACGAGGATCTCTATCTGAGACGATCGTCACTAGGACCCCGTGCAACCTCACTATGTCCCGAATATACAAATCGGCAAGGTGGTCTACCGAAGCTCTCACGCGCATAGGAATGAAGTGCGCAACTTAGTCAACCGGTCTACAACCACCCAAATTGCATCACTACCCCGCTGAGTCCTCGGAAGACCTACAACGAAGTCCATAGTGACATGCTCCCACTTCCACTCGGCAATAGGCAAGGTTGCAACAAACCCGCTGGCCTCTGATGCTCGGCTTTCACTTGCTGGCAAGCAAGGCACTTAGACACGAAAACTGCCACATCTCTCTTCATACCCCGCCACCAAAACTGGCGACCCAAATCCCGATACATCTTAGTACCCCCGGATGCACCGCAAGGCGCGAATGATGAACTCTCGGAGTACTTTCTCTCGGCAAGACTCCGGCACAAACAAACAGTCTCGGTATCTTACACTCAAGTCGGGATACACCGTCAAACCCTTCTTAACTTTCCCACTGGAGATCTTCTCTCGGAGGGACTCTACCTCAAGGTCACCCCTCTGGGCCTCTAACACCCGAGTCACAAGCGTAGGCTGCGCAACAACAGAAAACAAGGCCGCAGCCTCAACAGATTCGCCTAGAAGCAAATCAAACTCGCCAAGTGCCTCCAACATCTCTGTAACAAGCCCGCGGGGGGCCTCGCTACAGCTCGGACTCAATTTGTGTCACGGTTCTTAATCTTGAACCAAAGAATCCAAACCCGGCAAATCATTTTGAGAAAACAGATTTTTAGAAAAGAAGTGCAAACATGGACTGCTTTGCCAGATATAGAGTCGCCACCTAAATATTTTATTTTTGGGAAATTTAGGAAACCCTGACTCGTTGCCTAAGGCCACGTGTCCGTCATCATCAAAGTTGCCTCGGCTCGGGAACTTGGGTACGATTGGGGAAGGTCACTTCGTGAGCACCCCCGCTCGCCCGATCAAAGATCGGCCTCTACTAACCATGATATCTAGTTTTGAAAACATTGTGTGCTCTTATTCCGGTTATTAGCCTAGATTTACTATGTGATGCGCACAGCATACAAGTATAGACCGGGTCGCCTGAATTGGAACAAAACATTTCATGTTTGTTTTTTTTTTAAAGATGGTTTGCTACCTGCAGGTAGGCTTAAAATGCAGATTTTGCCACCCTCAGGTGGGCTTAGAAAAGATGGTTTTGCCACTATCTAGTGGGCTTAAAACTCACAGTCAATGCATTGTCCCAATTCAAGTAACCCAACCTTCACCCACAGGCATTCAAGCAGTTATATCACATAAGCACATAGCCTCATGGTAAGCATGCTATTCATGGCAGTCACTTACACACATACAAGCATGCTAAAGCATAAAAACTCACCGAGTACTCCAAGCCAAAACAGAAGCTAATTAGAAATCCATGCATGATCCTAACTATACAGAAATGCCTAATGCAACATATGCAAAAATGCAACTATAGCAGGCTCGGCTATTCTAAACGTGGCATATGAGATGCAACAGCTATCAAGTATTCAACTTGGAATTGAAATACAAATGCAGTTAGTATGATGCGCCGAGCCCGGTGCATGCAAAACAGATGAATGAATGCAAACATGCTATCATACTGTATGCTAATTGAAACATGCCCTAATCTAACCATCATAAGCGGTAAATAAAAGGGAAGAAAGACGTGGGGTTGGAAGACATACATCACACACACGCACACTTATTACAATTATGCCCTCGCACAGAGGGTCCGAATAAAATAATATACAGTCCCAAATGAATAGTACAGTCCAAATAAATAATACAGTCCAAATATGTACAAAACCCAAATTAATTAACAAATTTAAAGCATTAAATTGGCATGCAAGCCAGGGACTACCTCGACTCTGCTCCGGATGATTGCTCCGGAAATCCATGGCGATGCCCCAATTAGCCTCTGTTTGCAATTTATTCTTGGAATGCGTGCCAAGCTTTGGAAGGCTGCTGATTCTTGATTTGCTGCAACAGAGAGCAAGAAAGGGGCATGGCAATGTGTTTCACATATGTATGCATACCTCGATCATCGTGCCACCAATCACGCATCTCGATGCATAATGGCCGAGGAGTCGAATTGCACAACTCAATATAGAATGAATGCACAGGAAAACACAACAAGACTGAGACTCCATCATGGATAATCCGGAGTGTCGGCGACCGGGAATTGAGACACGTTCCGTCACTCGGAGTACGAAACGCCCCTCGTTTCCCGTGCTTGAGCTAACTCCTATCCTGAGCACAATGCAATATGCATGGCATGCATGAATGCAACTAAGATACAACCTGACATGCACAATGCTATGAAATGGCATACACGATGCATGAGGTAACATGGCATACACAACGCACTAACATATAACCTAGCATACACAATGCTATGAATTGAAATGGCATACACAATGCATAATGGACTTACACCAACACAAGTGGACCTCAGCCACACTCACAAGGAGGCCATTAGATGAAAATGAGACAACTCGAAATGCGTGCACGCGTGCACGCAAACCGAGGACCGACCCTAAGGCACCGAAATGCCACTCTAACAAGATATGGAAAGACATGGAATATGGCACACTATCATGCAAATTTCAGTAGCAAAATGAGATGCAAAACAGCCCCGAAACATGCAAAATGGCACCCGATGCATGGAACGAGTCCCGAAACATGAAATAGGCATACGGAATGACCTATAGCTATGCAATGCATACATTATTTGAATATGAAATGTAAAGACAGAAGCAGGCAGCCCAAAAAAAGCATGTTTACAGTTTAAATCAAGGCCAAACAGTGAGCACAAATGGGGCTACGCTAGCATACAAAAATGGCCCGAAAGCAAGATATTGAAGCAACTCACAGATGCTGGCCCTGAACAGAGAAGGGGCCTTCTACAATATTGAATAGGGGCCAAAAATATGATGTTTTACAGTTTATGAAAACCCCAAAAACAGACACAAGTATGCTCAAAATGCTATGCAAAATAAGGGCCAAAATGGAGATAAAGAAGCAACTGATACATGCTGGTCCCAAAAAGGTAAGGGCCCTTCAACAATGTTGAAGAGGGGCCCAAAATATGACTTTTTAAAGTTAATGGCCGAGCCCAAAACAGTGTACAACTATGCTCAAAATGCAATGCAAGATATGGCCTAAAAGAGAGGCTACAACACAAAGAATACAAATGATGCTCCAAACAGCAATAGACCCTTAATGAAACATGGAGAGGGGGTCAAAACAAGGCCATTTTCAGTTCAGACCAAGGTCCAAAAACAGAATCTCAATAGGCTAATAAATCATGCAAAAATGGGGCTAAAATATGGATACCAAAGCAAGTAGCACATGGAGGACTCAAACAGTGATGAGAACTTCTACAATGTTGAATAAGGGCACAAAATAAGCCTATTTACAATTTACAACATGCTTCAAAACAGATTACACATAAGCCTAAAATGCTACACAAGAAATAGGCATACAAGAGGGAAAATGAAGCAAGTGCAAAATGGGGGCCTCAAACAGTGAGAGACCCTTCATGAAACATGAAATAGAGCTCAAAAAAACACTACTTTCAGTTATGGCCGGAGCTCAAATGTACAAGCAAGAAGGGCTAAGAAATGGTACAAAATAAGCTCAAAAAAGGGGGAAATGGTGCTCACCCTTGTAGACCAATCCCTTGCTGCCTCTTGGACCAAGAAAAGCTGCCTCCTAGCCTCTGAGAAGACCCTCTTAGCTGCTGGAATGGAGATGGTGGTGTGGTGCTAGGTGATGGTGTGAAAAAGGGGTGTGAGACTTGAGAAATTTGAGTGTTTGGAAGAGAAAGAGGGGGGTGTAATGCAAGCTTAAGGCCAATTTTTCCAACCCCAAAACCAGACCTGGGGTGCTGGTTATATAGGCCAAAGAGGGGGAGAAAGAGGGGGAAAAAAGGTAGGGAAATCACTCCAAGTTTCCCTCCAAAAGTTGTCCCCCCGGATACAGAATCTGGGGGGAAACAAAGTGTATTTCTGTGATGTACCAGGTGTAAGGATGCTGGCCGGCCAGATATTGGGACTATAGGTGGCCGGCCGGCTCTCCCCATGGCCGGCCGGCCAAGGTCAAAAGGGCCAAGTCAAATTAGTGGCCGGCCACCACAGATTGGTGGCCTCCCATGTGTTCTCAACACAACCCTGTGGTCAAAAATTGGCAACTGTAAACCAGGAGAGAGAACAACCCATTTTTCAAAGGGGTTCAAAAAGTTCAAAGGAATTACTGGCCGGCCACCAAATATTGGTGGCCTCCCAGATGTGTACATCACAAATATGGGGGTTAGGGTTGAGGAAAGTGGCCCTAGGGTGGTCAACATTGGCTTTGAAGTGAGAAAAACGGGCGTCGGAGGGCGATGATGGAATATAACTGGTTGCTGGAACAATTACTGGCCTCCCACCCTTCTACGACCTTCCTGGTGATGAAACAGAGGTCCCTGCCAAAAATGAACGAAAACCGATGCAGAATGAAGGTTCGGGGGCCGAAACGCGCAGTCCGAGGCCCCGAAAACTGACTGTTAGGCACCGGGAGTGGTGTTCGACCACGAAGTTGGTCTCTCGGACCACAGTGTCCCTTAAAAGGAAGAACTAAGATGTATGCCAAGAACCGGGGCAAACGGAGGTGGTTAGGCGGTCCCGAACCGAGGCACACGGCCTGACGGCTCCGAAAACCGGGAACCGGGCTCCGAAATGGGAAAAATGGCCTACGACCACGAGATGTAGCCTACGGCCACTGAGAGATGATCTACTAGACCTCTCCCTCCCTCTGGAAAAGAAACAGAGAAAACCGAGTCTGGTTCGCAAACCGAGGCCAAGTATAAAAGGGTTCGGAAGTTCGAAGGCAAGACTCACGGCCGAGACTCTGAAACCTCTGGACGAGCACGATATGCAACATCACCAAGGCTCAATCGTGACGTCTGAGTCTTAAGGTCGGTCAAAAATGGGGTGTCTACAGTTGCCCCTCTTTGACAGAACTCGAAAGTCATAAGTGACGGGAGTGAATGTCAAAGCCCAGAGACGACCCATTTTTGACAAGGCCGAAGACTTAGACAAACAGGCGAGATAAACAAAGGTGTGCCCGCAGGCGTGGGGCAAAATGCAAAATGACATGCACAAAACCGGATGTAACTTGACAATCATGCAAGTGCAGCAAGCTGTAATGAAGCAAATATTCGCAAACAGATGCAACAGTTTTAAGCAAAATGCAAAGCAACAGCTACATTTCATGTAGTTAGGAATGCGGGGAATCATTCAATTCTCGTCACGTCTCACACGGAGAAGATTACGATACCTGCGCGATTCGTCTGGTCACACCAGCTTCAAATGAACCGTACATACAATATCGTGCCAGCAAAAGAGAAAAACTCAACAAGCACAACATGCTAACAACATATGTTCAATGCGGTATCGAAATTCGACAAGCGCGGTGTCGGTGGGGTGAGATGCATCGCAGTGCGAGAAAGGAGTGTACGTGACAACGCAAGCTTAAACATAGAGCATGGTAATATCAAAGAGACGTGCATATCAATTCAAGTATGTTCATGAGAATGCAAGTTAGATGCACAATAATGCAGAACAATCGCAAATCAGGACGCGTGTTTGTCACAAAACGGCGAGCAAGAAATGTACGTTTCGGTGAGGTTGACTCGATCGCGGCCTCCGGTTCACCTCCCGGAGGGTTACAACATGTTCGAAAAGGATACACTTTGATTTTGATGAGTAATGATGAGACACATGTCAGAAGTTGAAGCTGAAGTTCTGGCGGAGCGATTTCGCGACAGAAAGTGCACTTCTCTTGTACTTTTTCAGGTCCCGGGAACTCCAATATTTCCCAAAATTTGCAGAGAGCTTGGGACCAACCTAGGGATCACCACCGGCCAGTTTTCTTCCCCATTGGAGGCCACCAGCCAGTTTTCAAAAAGGGATGGCCGCCAGCCTGAAAAGGTGGCCGGCCGGCCATATGCCCAAATCCGCGGGCATTTTGGTCTTTTCACCTTCTTTTCTTTAAATTCACTCACCCAAACACTTTGAGCTCATAACATCAGTTCCGAAATCTTCTCCTTTAGCTTCCCAAACCATTTTCCTCCTCAGATCTGAGCTCTATACGTGTTTTCCAACGCCCCACGCGAGTTGTTTTCGCGAAAACATTCAGTTTTAAGCACTTTGAACCGATTAAATTTTGATTTCGGTGCTTCTTTTCTCATTTTTGCCACTTGAGGTGAGTTTATCTCAACATTTGGAAGATTTTCTCGGGAGTTGACTTTTGTTGACTTTTTCATTTCTCGGGAGTTGACTTTTGTTGACTTTTTCCAATTTTTGTTCATTTTTGCTCATTTTTGCTCATTTTCTGAAATGGCCGGTCATTTTCCTCACGGTGGAGGTCCTGCAGATGCCGGAGGTGATCCCGATATTATGGCTCTGCCTCCGAGGTTCGACCCTTCATACCCGAGAGGTACGACCCTCCAGCACACATTCTTCCGCAAGCTGTTTTCCATCACTTCACTGACTTTGATGAGCGAGCGCCCGGGGATCTCCTTCTACGGGAGCCGGAGTAGTATCACCTCTCTCATGAGGCACGAGAGGTATTTACTTCATTTTTATCTTTTCTGCAACGTATTCTGCATTTTTCGTGCATTCTGTTTACATTCTGAACACACGGTTCAATTATCTGAATTTCTGAAACACTTAGCCCACAAATCGATTGTGAACACACGGCACACATTGGTTAAGAATGAACACACGCCCAAGTACTGATCTTCTTAACACACAGTTCGAATTGAAGGTGAGCACACGACACACACTGATTGAGAATTGAACACGCAGCCCAAAACCAACTTTTTCTGAACACACAGTTCGAATTGAAGGTGAACACACGACACACACTGATTGAGAGTTGAACACGCAGTCCAAACACTAATTTCTGAACACACAGCCCAAATTGCAGGTGAACACGCAGCACACACTGATTGAAAGTTGAACACGCAGCCCAAGCACTAATTTTCTGAACTCACAGCCAAATTGCAGGTGAACACGCAGCACACACTGATTGAAAGTTGAACACGCAGCCCAAGCACTAATTTTCTGAACTCACATCCCAAATTGTAAAGTGAACACGCAGCACACACTGATTGAAAGTTGAACACGCAGTCCAAACACTAATTTTCTGAACACACAGTCCAAATTGCAGGTGAACACGCGGCACACACTGATTGAGAGTTGAACACGCAATCCAAACACTAATTTTCTGAACACACAGCCCAATTTGAAGGTGAACACACGGCACACACTGATTGAGAGTTGAACACGCAGCCCAAACACTAATTTTCTGAACACACAGCCCAATTTGAAGGTGAACACACTGCACACACTGATTGAAAGTTGAACACGCAGCCCAAACACTAATTTTCTGAACACACAGCCCAATTGAGGTGAACACACGGCACACACTGATTGAAAGTTGAACACGCAGCCCAAACACTAACTTTCTGAACACACAGTTCGAATTGAAGGTGAACACACGGCACACACTGATTGAGAGTTGAACACGCAGCCCAAACACTAACTTTCTGAACACACAGTTCGAATTGAAGGTGAACACACGGCACACACTGATTGAAAGTTGAACACGCAGCCCAAACACTAATTTTCTGAACACACAGCCCAATTGAAGGTGAACACATGGCACAACTGATTGAAAGTTGAACACACGCAGCTAACACTAACTTTCTGAACACACAGTTCGAATTGAAGGTGAACACACGGCAACACCTGATTGAGAGTTGACACGCAGCCCAAACACTACTTTCTGAACACACAGTTCGAATTGAAGGTGAACACATGGCACACACTGATTGAAAGTTGAACACGCAGCCCAAACACTTATTTTGCACACAGCTCATTCATTTCATTTGCGCACAGCTCATTCATTTTATACTGAAGCATGTATTCATTTTGAATGTAGGTGACTTCTCGCACGTGCGGGATACGGCTCCACCGTAGCTAGAGATTGGTACGCCGAGCTCCCGGAGGCTGTCCGGGATTTGGTTGATTTGGCAGGGTTTGGGCCTTTCTGTACTGGGCTTTCTCGCTGTCCCGCCAGGAGGACGCTGATGGCAGCTTTGGTGGAGAGATAGTGGGACACCACCAACTCCTTTCATTTTTTCTGCCACGGGGGACTTGACTATGACCCTACTTGACTTCGCTGTGTTGACTGGCCTTGACGTGGGAGGTTGGCCCATTCCCTACGACGAGGATATGGGCCAGTGGGAGGCCGCTTGGGTATATTTGCTGGGGGCTCACCCATCTGTTGATAGAGCTTCGGGCAGAGTCCGATACACTTGGTTCTCTTCCCATTTTCGGAGGGTGGAGATGGAGCCCGGGACTCCTGAAGAGGCAGCACAGTATGCCTGTGGTTTTCTGATGTTCCTCTTCGGGACCACTCTGTTTGCCGATAGGGGGAACACTGTTGGGCTGTATCTATTGAGCGCCTTGGTGGACCTATCACAGGTCAGACGGTATGACTGGGGTGGCGCCGGCCTGGCTACCCTTTACTGCTACATGAGCGCGACCTCCCGAGGACGGGGGGACTTACTTGGTGGTTACTGGAGAGCCTGGGAGGTACTTTCTGCCCTCTTGATTTACATTTCCGCTCTCATTACTTGTACACTGCACACACGGCGTACTTTACACACTGTATTTTGCCCTTAGTACTTTGCATTTACATTCTGCACTGTTTTCCACAGTTATGGGTCTATGCGTGCTTTTCGACATTAGCCCCAGAGATGGTGGTGGAGGGGCCCCTCGTGACCCCGTACTCACTTGTATTTGAGGGCCAGCACCGGCCAAGACCTCGGGAGTCTCTCCTTTATCTACGGCAGTATTTCGACACGGTACGGTCGACGGAGGTATTTCAGAACTCTCAGTTCTTTGTGCTTTCATCTTTGATTTGTTTTGTACCTTCCTGATTTCTGATTGATTGGTTACCCGCAGATTACATGGAGCCCTGGGCACCTTGGTGAAGTCTCCGATACCAGTTTGCTGGAGGGCGGGGTGCCTCCCAGTACAGGATCTATTCGAGGGGCCAGTTGGTAGAGCCTGGTTTCTGGGGGAGCGCTTCTTGCGCCAGGTATGGGGCTATATTTCTTAGGACCCTCCCTCAGCACCCCCAGTCGAGATGCGGATTGCTGATAGGCTTTCTTCTCGGGATGTTGTTAATGCTATGCTGGGTACTGATGCTTTGCTTTATCTTGAGGAGGGGGATTATGCTACTTACCGTCACATATACCTAATGCCTCCATTGACGGGAGTCCGTACTCTGGCGATGAGGCCTGCCGGCATGCCATTTCGAGCCAGGCCCCGGCTCGGCTGCAGACGCTCCTTCTCAGCAGGGCTGGTACATCCAGAGCGGGCACGGATTTATTCCCCCGATTCCCCTGACTTATCATCATCCTGGATGGCCGGATATGCCGACTGAGCTGATGGGGTGGCAATATGGGACTACCTCTCCGATTCCGATCCCGATAGAGCCTCCAGTACCTGGCCACCGCTACGTCAGAGACCCGACTCACCACCGGTATGTTTACACTTTGATTCATCACTCAGATATTTGAACGTTTATTCCTTTACGATACTCTTGCCTTTGCATCTGCAGCCCCCTGTTGAGTACATGGATAGGTGCTCGAGATGGTAGCCTCACTTGAGGGGATGGTCCTGCGGAGGAGGCACAGTTGTCCATCATGGGCTTCCAGGTACCCTTTAGTTTTCTAGCACTGTATCTTCTGATCACATGCTAATTTTGGACATTTTACAGCATTAATAGGCTATTTGTGTAGAGCACATCTGACACACACCACTTTCATGCATTATTCTGCGTACATCCACTCTGTGTAGCTTGTGCATCTATCTGATATACATGTTTTGGCTGATGTATTCAAACTGCACTTTTCATTTTCAGATGCCTCCAGTATATGCTCACCACAGGCCGGGCCACCTGGGCCTTCTCGGGGAGTGGACCATTGGGTCTTTTCGAGGAGCTGGGCCATCTGGGCCTTTTCGAGGAGCTGGGCCATCCAGCCTTTCGAGGAGCTGGGCCATCCAGGCCTTTTCGAGGAGCTCGAGGAGAGGGATCGTCTCGCAGACGCAGGGCACATACATAGAGGCGGAGCCCGATGAGGACGAGGAGGAGGATGTTGCAGATCGTCAGTCAGAGACATCTGCTGACAGAGAGGAGGGCTCTGGTCTTGGCTCCGAGAGTGGAGGCGAGGCTGAGGGGGATCCTGAGGATGACAGCTCTAACTCGGACGGTGATGGGGGTGCAGAGGCTATTCCGCAGAAGAGGATGAAAAGGGCCTCTTATTCCCGCTCCCGAGAGCATTGATGTTGTAGTTCCCTGTTTTATTTGCCTTTTTGCTAGTAGTTGTAGCACCTTGTATATTATTAGGCAGTTTTATATTTTTGTAAAACTTGTGCCCTTTGTTTGCAAAGTAAAGCATGATGGAATGAAACGGTTTTCATAAAAGGGTGTTGTATTTTAAACTCTTAGCATCATATCGCATCGTTTTGCACCATAATGAGATTGAATGAAAATGTGCATTGTGCATTTGCCCAGTCAGGTAATGAACCGACGCAATAACTTAACTTACTAAGATACAACAAAACCTTAGCAAGTTTACAACTCGATAAGCAAAATACAACAGTGTTGGCAACTTAATAAACAAAACTTAACAAGAAAATTGCTTAAACAAAGAGTACCAACTCAAACACACGAAAACACGACAGCTCGACAAACAACTCGATAAGCAAAACAACAACTCGATAAACAAAACTTTAACAAAACAGAGTATGCTTCGGACGATCTGGGCAACGGAATGCATCCGAAATAGAGGGAAATGGAGGCCTTTGACATACCCGTTGCATGGAAATGCTTGAAACTTCCTCCCGGGGGTTAAAACAGGGCCAAGGGCACACATGGAGCATGGCCGGCCACTTTTGGAGGCCGGCCGGCCAGCTTTTGTGTGTGGGGGAGAAATGTGGCCGGCCTGCTAGAAAAGGTGGCCGGCCGGCCACTTATCCGGCAGCCACCAAATTTTTGACACGTGTCCCTCTGAATAGTGTTTTCTCCTCTTTAAAAGCTCCAACTTCGGGACTCATTCATTTCATCACCCTTTTGCACCAAAAATGGAGGCATTTCTCGTAGAAAATCTCACATCTTGGATCTCTTTTTTGGATGGCTCGGAAAAGTTGAACTTCCGGGGTTTCGGCTTGAATGCACTATTCACGCTGAGTCGTACTCCACTGCACCTCCCTTTTCTCCATGCCGCGGCAAGGTTCTAGAACCCCGTGACGCACGTCTTTAACTTTGGTGGGCAAGAGGTATGTCCAACTTTTAAAGATTTTCAAGTTTTGATGGAGTCTGAACGTTCGGAAGAGATCTTGCCTCAGTTCCGCTTTGGCCACGCCCAAGCTTTAGGGCGGATGTGTAGACTTACCGCGCATGATGCTCGATCTCTGATTTGTAATGGGGAACTAGATATCCTTGGTTTGATCCATCGCTTTTCTGGTGCCAGTGACCGCGGTGACCATCATTGGCAAGGTTTCCGACAACATGCGCTCTGCTTGTGCATGCTATCTCACTTCCTGCTTGCCCCGGGCCTGGGTGGACCCAGCATCCGTTTGATTGAAGTTGCTCAGGCTTGAAGGAAGGGAAGAGCTGTATTGCTATGGCGTTGGCCGAAACACTGATGGGTTTGGACGCTTTCTACCGTCAGGAGACGATCAGATTTGCGGGGAGTCCACTACTGCTGCAGGTAATGTTTCCCACCCAATCTCACATATGTATTTACTCACATCACTCGGCCCTCAGGCTCGGTTTTTCTCCAAAACCCTTATCTCACTGTTTTCTCATCCACATCTCTCTATTCTTTATTCTCTCATTTTTCATCCCTCCCCAGGTATGGTTGATGGACAAACTGCAGGTTGTGGACTCTTGCCCTGCCTACTCAGCCCGCGGCTACTTCTTTCGGCAACGCCTGGTTGATGTGCTTGATGAGGGATGGTGGTTCAACTGGATGTGCAATTTGTCTACTGACCGCATTGCTTGGGCTGCCCTTGGCTCAATCTTCCGGCAATGAGCTATAGCATGTCTCGGCAGACTGGGGTCCAGTTGATTGGTCTGACTCACTGCGTGTTCTATTTCCCGTTCCGGTTCCAGCGCCAGTTTGGCCATGATCAGACTTGCCCGCCAGAGGGGATTGTACCCAGCTGCTTTTCCGATTCGAGGCGCACAGCTTGCCCGATATGCCACAGCATGGAGGACTAGAGAGCTCCTGGCCCCTGCTCCCACTTTCAGTTGCACTTTGTCTGACGAGTGCTGGGATTGGCTTAATGAAGAGGCACCGATTGGGCCTAGCTTAGCGTCAGAGGCTTCGACTAGCTCCGGGAGGGGGTGCAGGGACACCTGACTTAACTATGCCCCGGACTTATTGCTTTATCAGTAATTTCAAGTTTTCTTTATGAGTGTAAAAAAAAACTCCAATTGTATGCAAGAGCAAGAGAACTCTGTTTTGAAATCAATGAAATTGAAAGTTGTGGTACTGAAAATTTTCCGCTTGGGTCCAAAAATGGTCTTAGTTGTAAAAAGATTAATTTGAACAAAGTCAACTTTTATTAAAACTTTTCAAAACTATTTTCGATAAGGATCAGAACTGGACACGCCTGAAATCTGTCACTGAGATGCACAACCCCGGATCGTAGCAACTGGAAAGTTGCCCCTAGTCTGAATAGTACTGCGGCACTATGTGGCAACGGAAAGTTGCCCCTAGTCTGAATAGCACGGCAGTGTGGCAACGGAAAGTTGCCCCTAGTCTGAATAGCACTGTACTGGAGATCGCGATGAATGCTGATGGATAAAGATGACTGAGATGATCAAAATGGACAAAGTTGATCGGAGAAAAGTTTATGGCTGAACTTCAGGGTGAAGTTGCTTACGTATCCCAAAGATGAGAATCAAGCCTTACGTAGTTCAGGCTTAGGTTCGCTCGGGTATTTTTACTCTCCTTTTGCGCTCTAACTTTTGCCAAGGCCGCCCTTTGCGGGTTTTCAACCTTGCGAGCTCAGTTTTATGATTTCAAATTTTCTGTGCTCTAAGTTTTGCCTAGGTCGCCCTTTGCGGGTTTCGGCCTAGCGAGCCTCTCAGGGGCAATATTTCTTCAACTTGTCCATATTGATCGGTTGTGAGTATTCCAAGCCATCTAGATCCATCAGAACCACAGCTCCACCTGACCAGATTGACTTGATGATGTAGGGACCAGTCCAATTAGGTCTGAACTTGCCCTTGGGTCGTGGATGGGAGCTCGGTTGTCTTGAGCACCAAATCTCCTTCTTTTAAATTCCTGGACTTAACCTTCTTGTTAAAAGCCCGGGCAATTCTGCGTTGATATCCTTGGACATGGTACAATGCTTTCAGCCTTCTTTCATCGAAGAGCATGAGTTCCTCAAATCTACTCTGTTGCCAATCCGCTTTCAGCTATCTGGCACTCAGGCCAATACTCGTAATGACGGGACGTCAATCTCAATAGGCAGAACGGCCTCCATCCCATAAACCAATGAGTACGGAGTCGCCCCAGTAGAAGTTCTGATTGAAGTTCGATAGCCCCACAAAGCGAACGGCAGCTTATCTGGCCAGTCCCGGTAGGTTTCCACCATCTTCTGCAGTATGTGCTTGATATTCTGGTTGGCGGCCTCAACCGCTCCATTGGTTTGCGGCGATAAGTAGACGACTTATGAAAAGCCACATTGTATTTCTCCAACAAGTCAATCACCTCCTTTTTGAAGTGGGAACCATTGTCTGAAATTATTTCGTTTGGGACCCGTAGCGACAGATGATGTTGTTTCTGATAATTTGCGACGTGCGAAGCCTTCAACACCGCATAAGATTGGGCCTCAACCCACTTTGTGAAATAATCTATCGCTACCAAGATGAACTCATGCCCATTCGACCCCTTCGGCGTGACAGCTGCGATTACATCATTCCCCAGACTGAAAATGGCCATGGCGAAGTCATGTTGTACAGCTTTGACGGCGGAATGTTCATTGCGATTTGCGTGAATCTGACATCTGTGGCATCGCCGGACAAAACCAATACAATCCTCCTCCATGGTGGACCAGTAATAACCCTGTCTGAGGATCTTCCGTGCCAACATTACCCCATTCATGTGCGCACCACATTCTCCCCGTGGATGGCTTCCATCAAACGCTTTGACTCTTTGGCATCAACGCACAGTTTATGCATTCCCAGATGACCCCTTTTATACAGTTTACCCCCGCAGATGATGAACTGAACGGCCATTCTCCTGATTGCCCTTTTGTCTTTGGCATTTAGCCCTGGCGGGTATGCTTCTTTCTCTAAGAAGTTCCAGATGTCGTAATACTAGGGTTTTCGTCCTAAACTTCATCTATAGCGGCAATCGACTCGTAGGCAGGTGCAAATTTCTAGTCGATGATGACTGGACGCATCCGGACTCCACACGGGATGTCTATCATAGAAGATAGAGTTGCTAAAGAATCTGCGAACCTGTTTCTCTCTTAGTAGATGAGTAAAACTTAGCTTCTCAAACCGAGGAATCAGCAAGTCCAAGGTCTGGTGATACATCATCATCTTTTCCTCTTTCACTTTCCAGTCTCCTTTAGCTTGAGACACAACAAGGTTCGAGTCCCCAATGACGTCCAACCGTCTTGCCCCTAGTTCCAGGGCTACTTCTAGACCAGCAATGCACGCCTCATATTCTGCTTCGTTGTTCGAGACTTTGAATCGGAGTTTGAAGGCTAGAGGATACGGGAATTGTCGGTGCTATCAGCAACACTCCTATCCCATACCTGTATTGATTTGACGCTCCGTCAAAGTACATCGTCCAAGTTTCGTCATCGATGTGCAAAATGGCCTCATCTGGGAATAAAGTACTCGACTGCTTCACCCCCTTCCACTGGATGGTCGGCTAAGAACTCTGCCACTGCTCTTCCTTTGACCGACTTGCGTGTTACATACTTTAGATCAAATTCGGAGAGTAACAACAACCAACGAGCTAGCCTACCCGTAAGTGCTGGTTTCTCGAAAAATATTTGATGGATCAAGTCGTGAAACCAACATTACAGAGTGAGCTAACAGTAGTGCCGCAGCTTCCTGGTAGCCCATACCAAAGCTAAGCAAGCCTTCTCCAGCGAGTGTAGCGGGTTCATACTCTAGCATCTTCTTGCTTAGATAGTAGATGGCTTTCTCCACCTTGTCTTCTGATTCTTGTGCAAGCATGCAGCCCATTGTAGTTTCAGTTACTGACAGATACAAAATCAACGATTTCCCTGGTTCTGGCGGTGACAACACGGTGGGTTCTGTAAATATTCTTTAATCTGTTCAAATGCAGCTTGACATCGGCCGTCCCATTGGAACTTCTTCCTTTCTTGAGGAGGCCAAAAAGTGTTCACAAGTCAAGGTTAATTTTGAGATAAACCGTCTTATGAATTGCACTTTACCCAGAAAGCCTCGCACCTCCTTTTCAGTCCTTGTGGTGGCATTTCTAAGATGCCTTGATTTTGAAGGGTCGACCTCGATGCCCCTTTGTGTAATCAGAAACCCTAGCATTTTTCCGCTAACACCAAATGTACACTTCTGAGGTTTAGCCGCAACCGGAATTCCCTGATCCTTTGAAAAACTTGTGCAAGCGGTGTAGTGGCCCTCTCTCTTCTTTGGATTGACAATCATGTCGTCCACGTACACCTCACCTCTTTGTGGATCATGTCGTGTAATATTGTGGTTGCGGCCCGTTGATAAGTAGCTCCAGCGTTCTTTAACCCAAATGGCATGACTCGATAGCAGTATGCCCCCACGGGTGGTAAATCAGTCTTCTCCCGGTCTTCTGGCGCCATCACTATCTGGTTGTAACTGAGAAACCATCCATGAATGAGAGCAAAGCATGCCCTGCTGTGAAATCCACCAACTCATCGATATGCGTAGGGGAAAGTCGTCCTTCGGACTAGCTCTGTTCAAATCCCTGAAATCCACACATACCCGGATCCTGCCATCTTTCTTCGGCACCGGAACAATGTTGGCCAACCAAGTGGTATTCTGATACCAGCAGGAAGCCTGCGTCGATTGCTTGGTGACCTCTTCCTTAATCTTGAGAGCCCAGTCCGGGCAGATCCTCCTGAGTTTCTGTTTGACAGGTCGGGCTTGGGGTCAAGGGGGATCCGATGCTGTACAATCTCAGGATCGATTCCAGGCATGTCTTCGTAGGACCATGCGAAAACATCTTTGAAATCTTTTAATAAAGCGACTAAGCGCTCGCGTTCCTCCGAAGACAACGTGGACCCGATCTGACCAGCCGCGGGTCCTCCTCAGTCACCAATATTCACGTAGTGATTTCATCCATTAAAGGTTTGACAAATCTCTCTTGCTCTTGCTCAATTAAACGTTGCAAAACCAGTGAAACTTCTTCCTCGTCGTTTTCATCAAAGTTTTGAAAGTCTGAATTAATACAATAAATCAAGGGCACAGAAAAGTACTCAGAAACCACAGTTACTTGATTCTCATTAAGCTCATCCAAATCGTCCGATTCATTTACAACAGACTCAAATGAAAAGGAAAAAGACGACCTAGACAGGACTGTGGTATCCGGGTTATCATCCCCAGGATTACTAAATTTAGACTCAGTCGAGCTGGAACCTGATTCCGACTCACAAGACTCGGTGGAATTAGATTCCGGCTCACTACCTGACCCGGTGCTACTGGACAAAAATCTCTCCTCGTATTGCCAAGTGAGAGAGGGTGCGATAGATGCATCCAAGATAGTCGTTGGTAGGCCCGCAACCGTTTCATCCCCAATCATGGAAACCGAGAAGTTATCCCCCAAGCACTTATGGTCGATCGGAGGATCAGAAAGTAGACATGCCAGTGCTACCCCCATTTCAAATTCTGTGCCCTCAGGATCCACTACCTTACATTGCTCAACCTCAGCTGATGGGTCTGTCTGCTCTGTGGCAACGTCATCCCCGGATAGTTGCAGGTCGAAGAAGATCTCGAAACCTAGCACGCGCTTCTTCTCCGCGTTTAGCCACGGCTCTGGGAAGCCGCAAAATGGAAAGTCCTCCCCCTCCCGGACGAAGCGTCCGTTCAGGGTACCCTGAATGGGCCTATGCATTAACTCAAAAGGCTTCCCAGCCTGCTTTGCTCTGGCTCTTCTGGTCAATTCTTTTCCCTTCCTCACCCAGTCCCCTTGGTGGGCAGATAACCCAAGCCAAAGGTATGAGGGTTATGTGGCACTTCGCCCAATGCTGCAATGCCTTTCCGGCCGCTCCTTCCTAATCCCATCCCGGGGATATGTTGTAGCTTGTTCATGAGGTAGACAGATTGAGCACTAACGTACACTCCCTCATTCACAGCCATAATATTCTGCACCGTCCGGGCCTCAGCCAAAGTGAACCCTGATAAGAAAACATCCTCTGTGCCATGCTCGATTTCCAAGACAGGTGTGGACACTTTCTGGAGGCGGATGATTGATGAATTCCCGAAGACAATAGCCACCCCCTTCCTGTGAGGGTATTTCAACATCTGATGTAGAGTGGAAGAGATTGCCTTTACTTGGTGCAACCACGGCCACCCCAAGAGTAGATTGAAGGTTGTGGGAACGTCCAAGACATGAAATTCAATGTTATGTTGTCCCGGACCAACTTGAGTCTGAATTTTGGCAGTCCCCATTACTTCTCTGCTAGTATTATCATATGCTCTGATCACCTGAGTAGTCGGCACGAAGTCTGCGGGCTTCAACCCGATTGCATACGTTGTTCTGGCTGGGCAGACATTGATGGCGGACCCGGTATCAACAAGTACCACCGGTATCCACTTGTCTCTACATTCCACGGAAACGTAGAGGGGTTTGTTATGATTTGTGCCCTCAGGGGTAGTTCTTTGTCTGAAAAGGTTAATGCCGAGGAACCTCCTCCCGGAAAGACCAGCCCAACCAGCTGCTCTGGTGTAGTATCTATAGAGAGTTTGGCCTTGTCCATAGCAGATAGGACAGCCTGTCTGTGTACTCGCGATGCCATAAGCAGTCCCCAGATGGAGATGTCTGCTTGTATCTTCTTCAATTGCTTGAGCACAGCTTCTTCTTCAATTTGTTTCTCTTCTGTTTCTCAACTTCTTTGTCTTTCCCAGACGCCTCAGGTTGGTCTAAGTGCTGGGGCTTGAAATACCGCCCACTTCTTGTCACATGAGCGACCTTGTTAATATACCAGGTATCATCTGGTTGATTACTTCCCCAATCCTCATCCGTTGTGGGCAAGACATAAGTCATCGTCTTCCCACCACATTCCGTCGGCAGCCGACAGACACCTGTCCGGCTCCGGTATGATCGTACCCGCAGCACCTTCAGTTCTCATGCCCGCAGCATTTTCTGTTCCCGTGCACACAGCACTCTCGACCCCCACATGGGCCTTAGCTTTTCTGATTCTCTGGAATCCTCAAAACTTTGTTGTTCCAACTGCGTCAATACAACTGGTGGTTCAATACTCCCTGCATTTACAATCCCCAAGTTCGAGCGAAATTCTTAGTGCCGGCGCTCTCCGGCGGTGTATTCTGACTCTCGGCCCTTCCGGCCACCACTGATACTCTCGCCCCTGCCGGGCACTGTTCTGGTTGATATTCTACAATGTCTGGTTGATCATCTAACCATCTGGTAACTTCTGCCGACTCCTCATATTCAAACCAGTTGATTGCTACATCCCCTGATTCTTGGTCACTGAAGAACTGGAGGTTGGCAAAGTCCTCTCCTACAGCTGTTAGATCATCCATCCCCGTTCAAATCTGTCCCCCTGAATCACACATAATTCTGCTCTTTCTGGCAGCCCTACACTCAGCTCAGACTGTCCCACTGGCTGGATGTATTCACTGGATCATAGGCTCCTTCAGCAAGGTTCCCAGACTGTTCAATCTCGAACTCAGCAACCCCTTTCCTCTGAAATCTGCCATGTCCCATCTTCGGTGGTCACCACCATTGGCTCAGATTGGGTTGTGGAGATGTCTATCATGCGCAAGTCAGTGCAGACAGGAAGGATCACCTCCGGCTTAGGTAGGTGGGATGGGGTGATATAGATACTAGGATCGTAAGACACGACCCCAGTTTGGATGAAGTTGATTCTGTTGGAAGGAGGAGCTTGGTTATGTGGTGGGACAGGATTTGTCGTGACGTTGGGTTTTTCGGGAGGAGCGATCACCTGCTTGTCAATAAGATCCTGGATCTCATGACGCAATCTGTAACAACGGTCGGTGTCATGACCGTGCTGTTGGTGATACGCGCAGTATTTTGTCGGGTCGTGAGATGGAGGGAGTGGATTTGGTAGTGGCCTTGGCTCTAGGGGCGTCAAATGCTTCTTCCTGATTAATACCCCCAGAGCTTTGGACAGGGGCATATGTAGGGGTGTGAAGGTTCTTTGGCCTTTGGGTTGATATTTGGTGTTTTGGGTATTGCTTCCAGATGCGCCAGAGAAAGGCGTGGCTGTCATGGGTCTTGGGGGAGGGGGAATGGTGGTGACCATGCTCACCTCTGAAGCTCGTGCAGTTGCAGCGCCACTCTGGCCTGCGTTGTTGTTACGGTTGAAAGTCCTTCTGGGTTGCTCCCTATCCTGGTCGATCAGACCTTGTTTTATGGCATCTTCGATCTGTACCCCCATCTCGTGTAAATCTGAGAAGGTGGAAAAGGGGAGTACGATCATCTTTTACATCAATTTCGGTTGGAGATTGCGCACAATCATCCTGATTTGATCTTTGTCTGTAGGCCTCGAAGTCATCATTGATGCCTTCGCTCTCCATTGAGTTACGAAGTCTGAGAAAGTCTCCTTGGGTTCCTGCCTCGTCGTTTCGAGATCACGAGTTGTAATCTCGATCTGGGTATTGTACGAGTACTGTGCAACAAAGGCCTCAGCCATTTCATCCCAGCTTCTTTTTACTAGATGGCGGCCACACCCGACAAAGTTCGGCCGAACAGAGAAAGCTTTTGTGGTCGGGTTAAGCCCATTGGCCGCAGGATGTCTGAGAATAGCTGAAGATGGACCATGGGGTCCCCGGACCCGTCGAAGCGGTCAATTTGTGGCATCTTGAACCTATCGGGCAATGTCACGGCCACGTTGGTGTATCCGTCCTCGATGTCCGGAATGGCTTTTACCCCTTGTGATTTCTTGAAAAGCTTCTCAAGCTTGCTCAGTTTTAGGGCTGTATGGTCCATTTCGAACTCAAAGGGAGAGTCCGGGTGGTTGGGTGTATGGGTCTTGGACAGTTGAGGCGGAAGCGGGGGCGGAGCTGGCCCCGTTGGAAGGTTTGTGTCCTCTTGGATATTCTGGACATTTGGCACGGTGTTCTGGGTGTTTGGCAGAGCATTCTGAACAGTAGGTGCCTGCTCGGGTAATGGGGGCCCTGGTGGAGGAGGAACCTGATGTGAAGCAGATGCCGCATTCTGCTGTTGCAGTCTGGTGATTAGCTCGGCCTGCTGGGCCATGATCGCGGCCTGCTGTGGAGAATTCTGCTTGACGAGCAGCATCCTCCTGCATTTGTCTCATGCTCTCCTGCATTTGGCGCATCAGGGCCTTCCACCCCTGACGTATTTTGCTGATCCATCCGACTGACCAGTATGTCTATTCCTATAGCAACAATTGGGATCTCAGTCCTACTGTCCTCTGATGGAGTAACCCACTGTTCTGGCAACCTCTATTCTGACACACTGTGCTTCCTTGGCTTTCTCTTGACAACGGGGGGTAAAGAATAGAACACTGGATGTCCGTCAACCAGATCCTCAGATCGATTGAGTCGGCGACCTCGTGTCCAAAGTGCTTGGGGAATATCTACTGGATTGGAAGCAATGGTGCTAAAACTGCCCTAGCAAAAGATAAATAAAGCGAAAAGGAAATAAATAACCAGATAAATGAAGAGCATGACAGCTTAAAATAAATACACAACACACAGTCGGGCATACAACACACGGTTGATAAGCTGAAAATAAACTGTCCCTGAATCACTGTTCCCCAAAGACTGAACCTGATACCCGCAGATAACTGATTCTCAAATACTGACTGATGCCCGCAGGCCTGATGCCCAAACTTGCAAACTGATACATGCATTCCTGTAGAGACGCACTCTAAAGCACATAACAATCAAGTGAGAGCCAAAACACCCCTATGTTGGGGTAGGGTTTCCCTGTCCTATTTTGTCAGGAACTAGGGTTCACTACGCACGCAGCGGTTTCAAACAACCTATATCGGTAAGCAACCTGTCCTAGTTTGGAATGGTCACTACGATTTCGATATGCACTAGGTCGAATGGTCAAAGAGGGTGCCCCGGTAAAACCGGGGTTTGCGTTCCCATACTGGCAGAGCCCATAACCGGTAAGCCTTATGGAAAGCAGCCTCTGGCAAAATGCTCAGGAATAGCAGATGGAAAAAACGGTGTCCTAGGAGCACCAATGCAAATGCAATGCAAAGAAACACACAAGTGTAATCAAAACCAGATATCATGAGTTCGAGTCAAGTTCTCTAAATCCCCAGTAGAGTCGCCAGAAACTATAACAAGCCCGCGGGGGGGCCTTGCTACAGCTCGGACTCGATTTGTGTCACGGTTCTTAATCTTGAACCAAAGAGTCCAAATCCGGCAAATCGTTTTGAGAAAACAGATTTTTAGAAAAGAAGTGCCAAACATGGACTGCTTTGCCAGATACAGAGTCGCCACCTAAATATTTTATTTTGGGAAATTTAGGAAACCCTGACTCGTTTGCCTAAGGCCACGTGTCCGTCATCACCAAAGTTGCCTCGGCTCGGAAACTTGGGTACGATTGGGGAAGGTCACTTCGTGAGCACCCCCGCTCGCCGATCAAAGATCGGCCTCTACTAACCATGATATCGAGTTTTGAAAACATTGTGTGCTCTTATTTCGGTTATTAGCCTAGATTTACTATGTGATGCGCACAGCATACAAGTATAGACCGGGTCGCCTGAATTGGAACAAAACATTTCATGTTTGTTTTTTTGAAAGATGGTTTGCTACCCGCAGGTAGGCTTAAAATGCAGATTTTGCCACCCTCAGGTGGGCTTAGAAAAGATGGTTTTGCCACTATCTAGTGGGCTTAAAACTCACAGTCAATGCATTATCCAATTCAAGTAACCCAACCTTCACCCACAGGCATTCAGGCAGTTATATCACATAAGCATATAGCCTCATGGTAAGCATGCTATTCATGGCAGTCACTCACACGCATGCAAGGATGCTAAAGCATAAAAACTCACCGAGTACTCCAAGCCAAAACAGAAGCTAATTAGAAATCCATGCATGATCCTAACTATACAGAAATGCCTAATGCAGCACATGCAAGGATGCAACTATAGCAGGCTCGGCTATTCTAAACATGGCGTATGAGATGCAACAGCTAACAAGTATTCAACTTGGAATTGAAATACAAATGCAGTTAGTATGATGCGCCGAGCCCGGTGCATGCAAACATGCTATCATACTGTATGCTAATTGAAACATGCCCTAATCTAACCATCATAAGCTGATAAATAAAAGGGAAGAAAGACGTGGGGTTGGAAGACATACATCACACTCACGCACACTTATTACAATTATGCCCTCGCACAGAGGGTCCGAATAAAATAATATACAGTCCCAAATGAATAGTACAGTCCAAATAAATAATACAGTCCAATATGTACAAAACCCAAATTAATTAACAAATTTAAAGCATTAAATTGGCATGCAAGCCAGGGACTGCCTCGACTCTGCTCCGGATGATGCTCCGGAAATCCATGGCGATGCCCCAATTAGCCTCTGTTTGCAATTATTCTTGGAATGCGTGCCAAGCTTCGAAAGGCTGCTGATTCTTGATTTGCTGCAACAGAGAGCAAGAAAGGGGCATGGCAATGTGTTTTCACATATGTATGTATACCTCGATCATCGTGCCACCAATCACGCATCTCGATGCATGATGGCCGAGGAGTTGAATTGCACAACTCAATATGGAATGAATGCACAAGAAAACACAACAAGACCGAGACTCCATCATGGATAATCCGGAGTGTCGGCGACCGGGAATTGAGACACGTTCCGTCACTCGGAGTACGAAACGCCCTCGTTTCCCGTGCTTGAGCTAACTCCTATCCGAGCACATTGCAATATGCATGGCATGCATGAATGCAACTAAGATACAACCTGACATGCACAATGCTATGAAATGGCATACACGATGCATGAGGTAACATGGCATACACAACGCACTAACATATAACCTAGCATACACAATGCTATGAATTGAAATGGCATACACAATGCATAATGGACTTACACCAACACAAGTGGACCTCAGCCACACTCACATAGAAGGCCATTAGATGAAAATGAGACAACTCGAAATGCGTGCACGCGTGCACGCAAACGAGGACCGACCCTAAGGCACCGAAATGCCACTCTAACAAGATATGGCAAGACATGGAATATGGCACACTATCATGCAAATTTCAGTAGCAAAATGAGATGCAAAACAGCCCCGAAACATGGCAAAATGGTACCCGATGCATGGAACGAGTCCCGAAACATGAAATTAGGCATATGGAATGACCTATAGCTATGCAATGCATGCATTATTTGAACATGAAGTGTAAAGACAGAAGCAAGGAATCCCCAAAAAAAGCATTTTTACAGTTTAAAGCAAGGCCAAACAGTGAGCACAAATGGGGCTACGCTAGCATACAAAAATGGCCCCGAAAGCAAGATATTGAAGCAACTCACAGATGATGGCCCCGAACAGAGAAGGGGCCTTCTACAATATTGAAGAGGGGACAAAAATATGATGTTTTACAGTTTATGAAAGACCCCAAAAACAGATACAAGTATGCTCAAAATGCTATGCAAAATAAGGGCCAAAATGGAGATAAAAAAGCAACTGATACATGCTGGTCCCAAACAGGTAAGGGCCCTTCAACAATGTTGAAGAGGGGCCCAAAATATGACTTTTTACAGTTAATAGCCGAGCCCAAAACAGTGTACAACTATGCTCAAAATGCAATACAAGATATGGCCTAAAAGAGAGGCTACAACACAAAGTATACAAATGATGCTCCAAACAGCAATAGATCCTTAATGAAACATGGATAGGGGGTCAAAAAAAGGCCATTTTCAGTTCGGACCAAGGTCCAAAAACAGAATCTCAATAGGCTAATAAATCATGCAAAAATGGGGCTAAAATATGGATACCAAAGCAAGTAGCACATGGAGGACTCAAACAGTGATGAGCCCTTTTACAATGTTGAAGAAGGGCTCAAAATAAGTCTATTTACAGTTTACAACATGCTTCAAAACAGATTACACATAAGCCTAAAATCCTACACAAGAAATAGGCATACAAGAGGGATAATGAAGCAAGTGCAAAATGGGGGCCTCAAAAAGTGAGAGGCCCTTCATGAAACATGAAATAGAGCTCAAAAAAACACTACTTTCAGTTATGGCCGGAGCTCAAATGTACAAGAAAGAAGGGCTAAGAAATGGTACAAAATAAGCTCAAAAAAGGGGGAAATGGTGCTCACCCTTGTAGACCAATCCCTTGCTGCCTCTTGGACCAAGAAAATCTGCCTCCTAGCCTCTAAGAAGACCCTCTTAGCTTCTGGAATGGAGATGGTGGTGTGGTGCTAGGTGATGGTGTGAAAAAGGGGTGTGAGACTTGAGAAATTTGAGTGTTTGGAAGAGAGGAAGAGAGAGGGGTGTAATGCAAGCTTAAGGCCAATTTTTCCAACCCCAAAACCAGACCTGGGGTGCTGGTTATATAGGCCAAAGAGGGGGAGAAAGAGGGGGAAAAAAAGGGAGGGAAATCACTCCAAGTTTCCCTCCAAAAGTTGCCCCCCCGGATACAAAATCTGGAGGGAAACAAAGTGTATTTCTATGATATGCCAGGTGTAAGGATGTTGGCCGGCCAGATATTGGGACTGCAGGTGGCCGGCCGGCTCTCCCCATGGCTGGCCGACCAAGGGTCAAAAGGGCCAAGTCAAATTAGTGGCCGGCCACCACAGATTGGTGGCCTCCCATGTGTTCTCAACACAACCCTGTGGTAAAAAATTGGCAACTGTGAACCAGGAGAGAGAACAACCCATTTTTCAAAGGGGTTCAAAAGGTTCAAAGGGAATTACTGGCCGGCCACCAATATTGGTGGCCTCCCAGATGTGTACATCACAAATATGGGGGTTAGGGTTGAGGAAAGTGGCCCTAGGGTGGTCAACATTGGCTTTGAAGTGAGAAAAACGGGCGTCGGAGGGCGATGATGGAATATAACTGGTTGCTGGAACAATTACTGGCCTCCCACCCTTCTATGACCTTCCTGGTGATGAAACAGAGGTCCCTGCCAAAAATGAACGAAAACCGATGCAGAATGAAGGTTCGGGGGCCGAAACGCGCAGTCCGAGGCCCCGAAAACTGACTGTTAGGCACCGGGAGTGGTGTTCGACCATGAAGTTGGTCTCTCGGACCACAGTGTCCCTTAAAAGGGAGGAAATAAGATGCATGCCAAGAACCGGGGCAAACGGAGGTGGTTAGGCGGTCCCGAACCGAGGCACACGGCCTGACGGCTCCGAAAACCGGGAACCGGGCTCCGAAATGGGAAAAATGGCCTACGGCCACGAGATATAGCCTACGGCCACTGAGAGATGATCTACTAGACCTCTCCCTCCCTCTGGGAAAAGAAACAGAGAAAACCGGGTCTGGTTCGCAAACCGAGGCCAAGTATAGAAAGGGTTCGGAAGTCCGGAGGCAAGGCTCACGGCCGAGACTCTGAAACCTCTAGACGAGCACGATATGCAACATCACCAAGCGCTCAATCGGTGACGTCTGAGTCTTAAGGTCGGTCAAAAATGGGGTGTCTACAATCTCCCATTCCCGGATGGCTATACAAGCTACATCACCTATGGATTTCCTGCTAAGGGCATCGGCCACAACATTGGCCTTCCCCGGATGATAATGCAACTCGAAGTCGTAATCCTCAATAAACTCCATCCACCTCCTTTGCCTCAAGTTCAAGTCTTTCTGTGTAAACAGATACTTCAAACTCTTGTGGTCCGAGAACACCTCGAACTTCTCCCCATATAGATAATGCCTCCAGATTTTCAAGGCAAATATCACAGCTGCTAGTTCTAGGTCATGTGTAGGGTAGTTCTTCTCGTGTATTTTCAACTGACGTGAGCCATAAGCTACCACTTTCCCCTCTTGCATTAACACATAACCCAAACCCTCTCGTGAGGCATCACAATAAACCGCATAACCCAATCCTCTCTCCGGAATAATCAAAATCGGAGCGGTGGTCAATCTAACTTTCAGCTCTTGAAACGACTTTTCACAAGTCTCACTCCATACGAATTTCATTCCCTTCCGAGTCAGCCTAGTCAACGGTGAAGCTAACTTGGAGAAATCCTTCACAAACCGGCGGTAATACCCAGCTAACCCCAGAAAACTACGGATCTCAAACACACTCTTCGGCTGTGCCCAATCCTGCACTGCCTCTATCTTGGATGTATCAACAGACACCCCTTCCTCGGATACCACATGGCCTAAGAATTTGATTTCCCTTAGCCAAAACTCACACTTCCCAAACTTGGCATACAGCTTATGGGCTCTAAGTAACTCAAGCACCACTCTCAACTGTTCCTCGTGCTCCTCCTCAGAAGGCGAGTAGATAAGAATGTCGTCCACGAAAACGACTACAAAACGATCTAAGAATTCCCAGAATATCCAGTTCATCAAATCCATAAAAACTGCCGGTGCATTAGTGAGCCCAAATGGCATCACCAGAAACTCATAATGGCCATACCGCGTACGGAATGCCGTCTTCGGAATATCCTCCTCCCTGACCCTCAACTGGTGGTAACCCGATCTCAAGTCTATCTTAGAGAAACAACGGGAACTCTTCAACTGGTCGAACAGATCATCTATACGGGGCATCGGGTACTTATTTTTGACCGTAGCCCGATTCAACTTCCTGTAGTCGATACAAAGTCTCAAGGCACCATCTTTCTTTTTAGCAAAGAGGGCCGGTGCTCCCCACGACGAAACACTAGGACGAACAAAGCCCTTATCTAGCAATTCCTGGAGTTGAATCT
Source organism: Camellia japonica (assembly GCA_030407325.1). NCBI lineage: Eukaryota > Viridiplantae > Streptophyta > Magnoliopsida > Ericales > Theaceae > Camellia > Camellia japonica. The sequence continues at coordinate 16,098 of JAPPVO010003763.1, read as the reverse complement.
TCAACTTACTCAACTCGGCTGGGGCAAAATGGTAAGGTGCCATGGAAATCGGCGTCGTGCCGGGCACTAAATCAATGGAGAACTCTATCTCACGGTGAGGTGGCAAACCAACGAGGTTCTCGGGGAAAACATCTGAATACTCACAAACCACCCTCGGCAACACAATCTGGGTCTCATCACACTCACCACTCAAAAGGCTAGCAAGTAGACCACTAAGCTCACTCCGCTTTCGTGGATTATACCCCGGTGGTACAACACTAACCCGATCCCCCAAGAAATGAAAACACTCCCCGCTCACGGTACAACAAGTGACCATCTGGCGGTAGCAATCAATAACTGCCCGGTATGACGACAACCAGTCCATACCCAAAATAACATCAAAGCCCTTCATGGGCATAACTACAAAAGGAAACGGAAGCCTATGATCGTCAACCTCTATATCACAACCCCTACATCCGTGTTTCAAAATCAACTCACCCCCAATAGGCGACACGACACAAATAGGAGACGCTAATAGTGCTAACTCCAACTCCAACACAGATGCAAATGCAGCAGATACAAAAGAATGAGATGCAACCGTATCAATCAATACACTAGCAACCGAGTTGCAAAACAGAAAGGTACCTCTCACTACTGATGGAGCCGGTACTAGATCCTGCACGGTAACAGCATACACGCGCCCTGTAGGCCCCTGATCCACTTGCTCACCTCTAGGAGCAAACGATTGTTGCACAGACTGGAATGACGAAGCTCCCGGATTGGCCCTCGAGGCCTGCACAGACTGAGCTAGCTGATAACTCTGCATCTGCCTAGAACCAAACGTCCCTGAAGTGGCACTCAACTGTGGGCAAAACCTCTTCAGGTGCCCAGGCTGTCCACACTGATAGCAAGACAAGGGCTGGCCCCTGCCTTGACTCTGGCCCTGAGGTCTAGCTGAAGAAGAAGCAGCTCGCTGACCCCCTCCCTTCTGCGGGCAAATCGAAGACTTGTGACCCAGCTGGCCACATGTATAACAAGTCAAGCCTCCTTGACTACCTCTCCCAGATCCTGCACTCGGCACCGGGAAGGTCGATCTAGCCACACCACCTTGAGACTGCTAGGGGTTGAAACCCTTCTGTCTCATGCCATCACCCTGGCCCTCTTGGCTCCTCTTGGAGCCGCTATGTTTCTCCTCATCCTCCTCCTGCATCATAATCTCCATATGAGCAGCAGCATCCACCAAATGTCTATACTCCCGAATAAACGATCCTCCAACCCTCAACTTGAGCCCACGCCTCAATTTTCGCTCGAATTCAAAGCAACGGCGTTCTTCGGACGCCACGAGTTCAGGTGCAAACCTGGACAGACTAGTAAAAGTAGCCTCAAACTCGGCCACTGACGATCCATGCTGTTTAAGCCGACAAAACTGATCCCTCAGCTTCTCTCTAGCGGCCGAAGACAAGAACTTTTCCTGGAAAGCGGTCACAAAAGCCCCACATGCACCACCCACATTGCCTTTCTTATACTTCCACCATTGACCCGCATCTCCCTTCAGTTGGAAGGATGCCAAGGTTATCTTTAGAGCCCCATCCTCGATGCCAAGCATCTCGAATGTCTTCTCCATCTGTTCCAACCATTCGTCATCCTTAAGTGGCTCCTTCGGATCTCCAATAAACTCGTCCGGGTTAGGCCGGAAAAATTCCCTCTTCAAGAAAGAAGGCCCTGCTTGTAGACACCTCATTTTGATCGCCCTCGAGACTTGGGCGTTACTGATGGTTTACCTGGTGGAGAAAACTGTGCAGGGCAAAGGTCCAGTTTCTTCGGCAAGGAGAGAGACAAATCTCAACTTCATACCCCATTGTGGACCAAAATTATTTTTGATGGTTTTTATACCTTAAAACCCTCTCTTTCAAAACATTTTTGAAATAAAATTCCCACGATGTTCCGACGCTCGCATTTCGGTAAATGTTGCGCTTTTCGGTAAACCGAGCAAGGGCAAAGTGGAGATGAATGAAAGAGAGATGAAATCTTTGGAAAATCTTTCAAAACACCTTGCTAAGGGGTTTGGAGTTGAAGAAAAAGGAAAAGAGGGGAGAAACCAAGTTGGAGAAGAAGTTCGGCAAGGATCCGGGTAGAAGGGAGTCGAGCAGTCCTCGCTAAATCAAGCTTATCTATCTGCATACTTGGATTTTAGCTATGAGGCCACCATTGTTGGAAAGAAGACTTCTGGGGCTTCATTTTGCACTTAAGAATCTCTTAAAGCCAAGTCCGGGTGGGGGAGATATGGTTGGTTGAAGTAGAGGATCAGCCTGGTTGGATCGAATCTGCGCGGCTTCACCAAAAAGCGCATAACTTTTTCCACAGGAGGAATTTTAATGCAAGGTTTGCGGCATTGGAAAGCTAACTTCCGGGGCTTCAATCTAGACATCCACCGGCACTTTTTGACCTTACCGGCCACCTACCGGCCATCCATTTAGCCGACCGGCCAGAAAAATTAGCAGACCGGCAAAATATTGTGCCGACCGGCCAAATATTGTGCCGACCGGCCAAAAGCGCCCAAAAACTCATATTTTTGACAGATATTTATCATCCAGCTTCTATACACTGCATCAGATATTTTCAATTGGGATATTTCGACCAAAAGCTCTTATTTTGCAATATATAGAGCCTTATATCTCATATTTGGGGTGAGAACAAAAAAAGCAAGTTTTGGGGAGCTTCTCACTCTAAAAGACCCCTCTCTCTCTAGAAATTCCATAGCCAAATATCAGCCCTCTCTCTCTTCCTATATTGTGTGTATAGAAGCATATAAGTGCCCAAAAGTGAGTGTTCTTCCCATTTCTTGAGCCTCCACCCTTGATCAAACTTACCTATATTGAAAAGGTGATTCTTGGAGGTGTATTTGGAGCTCCTAAGGCTGGTTTTGGTCCAAGAAGAATCTGTTTTGGTGCAGAGCTTCAAGGGTAAGCTTGATTTTGTGCACTTGTATAGCTACTTTTGCATGCTTCTTTTGGCCTGATTTTCAACTGTCAAAATCTCTATTTTTATGTGTTAAAAGTGGTGGATTGAAGTCCTTGTGAGTTAAGGGGTGTCCTCCCTTTGTTTGCTCCTTGTTTTGTGAGATTGTGATCCACCTTTGAGCTCTTTTAAGCAAACCTCTTTTGGGCCTAAAAACAACTTTTTTTCAGAGGTTTTTCAGTGATCAAAAACCAGTTTTGAGGCCTCAAATAGGAGGGGTTAGCTCCTCCTCCTTGTAGCTAGTTGTTATGCCTTGTTAGGCTTGTAAAGTGGCATCTTTTTGTGGCTTGTTTTAGCTTAAGCCAAGCATGTTTTAGGCTCTATTTTGCCATGTTTCAGATCTGTTTTGGTCTGATTGGGGGGCTTGGTTGCTTGTTTCATATACTTGTAGTGTAATTTTGCTCCCTAGCCTAGTTTGTTTCATGCTTTAGCCTATCTTCCTAACATGTGCTAGCTTAACTTTGGCCTGCAATAGTCCATATTTTGCTGTGATTAAGCTCTGTTTTGAGGTGTTAAGGTGGCTTGTGCATTGCTTTGCATGGTTGTGGTTTAAATGCTTAGAATGGCCTAAAGGAGAGCATGCTTTGCTAGTTTGTTTAGGCTATTTTCCAGCATGTTTTAGGCCCTAAATTAACATGTATAAACTCTGTTTTGGGCAGGATAAAACTCTCATACGTTGCATTACATAGTTGTAGTTCATGTGCTTCAAGAGCCCATTGTTTGGGCATATCATTTGAGCTTGTTTTGGTGCATGATCATGGCATTTTCAGCATGGTTTTAGCATATAGAAACACTGTTTTGAGGTGGTTGAGACCTGCATGCATTGTACCATATAGCTATAGTTTATGTGCTTCATTGGCCTCTTGTATGAGCATGCTTCATTGACTTGTTTTTCCCTTTGTTCCATGCACTTTGGCCACTGTTTTGGACCTAATTTAGGGCTGTCCAATTAGTGTAAGTCCCTCCCTTAGCTTGTGTTGCATGCTTACTTTGTATATTGTTGCATGCTTGGTCCCATTTATGTGATGTTGCATGTCTTGCATATTTGCACATTTGGGTCACATCTCACATATTTGATATTAGCATGCTTGTCCCATGCCTTGCATGATTGTTGTCTAGGCCTTGCATGATTGATGTATGTTTTGCATTGCTTGTTTGCATGCCACGTTGCATACTAGCTAACATGCTTAGGTTGCATTGCATTGAACATGCATGCCTTGCCTCTTGAAATCAAGTGATAGAGGTTAGGCCTTTATGTGCTTATTTAGTTTGCATTTCATTTGACATGAAAATGCACAAAATGGTTCCTTGGGCCATCACGCATTGAAATGCGCGATTGATGGTCCAAGAACCAAGGACCATGTCCCTTTGAGTCCTACACATGATAAGGGATAGGGTTAGTGCATACATTGCTTGAATTGTATTGCCATGCAAGTTCTGTCCTCTGCTGCTGTGAGTTGCAGGTTCTGCAGGCATTCTTTGCCGACCGGCAGTATACATTGCCGACCGGCAGTAAATCACCAGCCGATGGATTCATTTGTGTCGGTGACCACAATTCACTGCCGGTGGTGATTCCCAGTATCCAGAGAGGCATCCTTGAGACTTTGGCAGTCTTCAGAGAGGCAGAGCAGGGAAAACAGAGGCAGACTATGCATGGCCGTGCACTTCCGAGCAGGACCCGAGCATGCACTGCATCTGGCTCTCCTCCCGAGGCGGTTTACTGATTTTTCCTAGTTTAATTAGTTTGTTAACTGATTAGGCAATTTGTAATATTTAATTAGCTTGCGTAGTTAATTAATTTGTATTATTTATTTGGTCCCTCCAAGCGAGGGCGAATTTGTAATAAGGGTGAGTGTGTGTGTGTATGCATTCCAACCCCCACTTCTTTCTTCCCTTTTATTTACCTGCTTACGATGGTAGATTAGGGCATATTTAAATTAGCATACAGTATGATAGCATGCGTGCATCCATACATTTGTCTTACATGCGCCGGGCTCGGTACATCACGCTAACTGCATTGTATTTCAATTTCCAAATTGAATACTTGTTACTTGTAGCATTTCATATGCCATGCTTAGGATAGCCAAGCCTGTCTAAATTACACCCTTGCTTGTGTTGCATCAGCCACTTAACATGAACTAGGACCATGCATATGATTACTAACTGGTTTCTGTTTTGGCTTGGAGTACTGGGTGAGTATTTATGCTTTAGCATATCGCATGCGTGTGAACGTTGCCATGACAGTATGCTTACCATGTGGCTAAGTGCTTATATGAGATAAACTGTTTGAGTGCCTGTGGGTGAAGGTTGGATTGTTTGAGTTGGAAAAACTCGTTGAAATCCGTGTTTTAGCCTACTTGCGAGTAGCAAATTCCAAAGCACTTTTCAAAACAAACGGATATGCAATGCTTGTTTCCAAATTAGGCAATCTAGTCTATACTTGTTTGCTGTGCGCATAACATAGTAACTCTAGGCTAATAATCGGAACAAGAACACATAACGTTTTCAAAATCGGATATCATGGTTAGTAGAGGTCGGTCTTCAGACCAGGCGAAAGGGGGTGCTCATAGCTGACCTTCCCCGATCGTACCCAAGCTCCCGAGCTAAGACAACTTTGGTGATGACGGACACGTGGCCTTTGGCACCGAGTCAGGGTTTCCTAAATTTCCCATTTTAAAAATATTTAGGTGGCGACTCTGTATCTGGCAAAGCAGTCCATGTTTGGCACTTCTTTTCAAAATATGTTTTTCTCAAAACGATTTGCCGGATTTGGACTCTTTGGTTCAGATTAAGAACCGTGACAACAAATCGAGTCCGAGCTGTAGCGAGGTCCCCGCGGGCATGTTACACTACCTCTGCAACCTGATGCTCATCTCTGAGAATACCCAAAGCTCCCGCTATCTCTCGAGCCAAGGCACCCATAGCCTGCTGACCCACTGGTTCGGCTACGTTGGCCTGACCAACTCCCTCCTGCATTCCCGGAATGTCATCCGGTAAAGGCACCTCCTGCCTCCTAGGCCTACCACGCCTACCACCTCGTCCTGACATCCTATTAAAGGTAACGAAGACGTTAGCACATTCATAAATGTTCTGAAACTAAACACCCGCGTCCTAATGCATGGACAACTGTAATTCACTCCACGTAAGCACATAAACATACAAGCACTTACGAATTCCATTCCCGGATAATGACAGTCCCAAGGCGTTACTAGAGTTCCGGTTAGAAACAGCATTGATCAAGTGGTTTTCCAACAAGACTCACAGAAACCCAAGGATCCAATCAATATCCTAGAAATCATATCTCATATCCAAATAGTCACATAAGCATGTTATCAATTAAACACATAACACTACATCTAAGTCTCTAACAAGCGAGACAAACCCATTGTGATACTAATCACTTCCCACGTACCCAAAGTATTCGAACCCGGTACGCTCTGATACCAAGTTGTAACGCCCTCAAAATAATACATCAATCCCATCATATTAGACATGTAATGGTATAAAGAAATCAACACCTTTTCATTCATCAGAGTAATTCTTACAACAGTATTACATGTTAACAACAAAAGCAAGTGCCCTATAGGCTTACAGCTTTCCAAGTTAACACTTGGTTTCACAAAAGAAGAGTACTAACTCTATACAAAATAAGCCCGTGGCTTGATGTACATGTAATACAACAAAATAATCAAAAAAAAGATCTTCAACTCCCACATCCATCCAAGCTATGTCCTTGGAGGTGGCATGCTACCTGTACCTGAAAATGGTATCCCATATAGGATGAGCCAATGCCCAGTAGAGATATGGTAAACACAATATGAGCAATAACTAAGACATTAGCAATTGATAAATGTTCAATTCCCATAAATCAACTCATAACCCATTTCTTATCAACTTCACAATTTACATCAACGGCTCAGAACCTGGCCAACCACTTATATGAGACAGTAACTCATATTAAACTTTTTCCATTTTATAATAGATCAACATAATAGTTGCATCAACATCTCAACAGATAAGCATACAAGCTGTATCCACTTTTCAACAGATAAGCATATTAGCTATATCAACACTTCCAATGATAAACATATGAGTTGTATCACACTTCCTTAAATAAGCATATTAGCTATAACCACACATTAATTGACAAGCATATAAGCTGTATCAGTGGAGTCCATCCCTTATCTCCTCCCCATCAATAACCGGTTTAGAGGTCCATCCCCTATCTTCCCCTAAACTGTGGAGTACATCCCCTATCTCCTCTCACACACACACAATGTATATACATATAAGTCATATACACAATCAATCAATACATATCGTTAATGTATCCTATCAACCGTCATACTCTATGACACGTCCAATTGATTAGTTTTAGTTTGCCTAATCATCATGCATTGTCTACAACAATCAAAACTACCCTCCACCGGTAGCCCAAGCAATTATTTCTAAACAAATAATAAAAGCTCCAACAGATAAAATATCAATGTTTTCAAAAGGGAGCGATTTATAAATCCAACTCCACCATTCTACCATATAATGAGCCAATTTCATTATTTCCAACTCAATCCCATATAACCACATTTAGCCCAAATTAATTATACCAATTAATTTATACAACAAATTAGGGTTTTCTACCCCATTTCCAAATATTGACCCAATGGTCTATTAACAACCAACAACAATATTATTATCTTGAAATCCAAAATACACATTTTTAGAATCAAAATAACAAAACCCCTTTTCAACCTTTTTAAACCCTAACTCCCAAAATCAACCATTTAACAAAAAGCCCAAAAATCTATGTCAAAACCCATAGTACTGAGCAGGAATCCCTACCTCAAAAGATGAAACCCACGAAGAAGATGGCAAAAATGAAGATGTACCAAATCCCGAGATTCTTGGATCAAAAGATAGCCCACGACGATCAACAACTTTTTCGTAAAGGTCAAAGGTTTGGAAAACACTCTAGCTAGATCAACACTTAGAGAGAAGTGTGAACTTTAGAGAGAGAAGCTCTCAAATGGAGTTTTTGAAAAGTAAGAGAGAGAGTGAGGATGAAAAAGTGATTTAGAAATGTCCAACTGCCTTCTGTTATACGACATTCCCGCTCGAGCGGAGAACACAACGCTCGAGCGTAAAGAACAAATAACTAGGTCCGCTCGAGCGCAAGAAGAACCGCTCGAGCGCCAAGACACATTAAAAAAGTACATCCGCTCGAGCGCGCGAAAACCAGTCCGCTCGAGCGCAGATCTCCCCCTCCCAGAACTTACACCAACAATGTACTACCCGCTCGAGCGCTAATAAGCCTGCTCGAGCGCAACCAGCTCGAGCGCAAGAAACCCGCTCGAGCGTAGAAATCACATCTGCAGAAGTTTTGCAGAAGACAAAATACTGTAAGTGTGTAAATCCCGCTCGAGCGGACAGTCAAAAACCTGGGCAACTAGATTTGAGACTCAGGCTCAACCAACCTGTAACACACCTGCCCAAAACATCCCAAAACTCGCACAAAGGCAATTAAAGGACGACAACAAGATAGACACAACTACCAACTCCACGGAACCGAGTCCGGAGTACAACTGAACAGTAAAGGGAATACCGGGGTCGCTATAGATCAAAATAGCATTCTACAGATTACTTCATGAAGTTCATAGGGTTCTTAATGGAGTTTTTTCCAGAAAAAACACAGACTAGTGGAGAATGAAAGCAAAAACAGTGTTTTGTGAAAACACATGAGCAGTATGCTATGGATTTAACGAAAGCAAAGACAAAGAAGGAAAAGAGAAGCAGATTTGAGTAACTCACCAGATGAAGAGGAGAAGCACTGGAGGTGCAAGAAACGGCAGCAAAATCACACAGCTTCTTCAAGAACAAATTGAAGAATAGCAAGAACTCAGAAGGGAGAGAGAGAGAAGAGATTGAATAGTAAAATGAGTGGTTTGAAATGAAGAGGTTGTTTTGTGTAAGGGAGGAAAAAAAGGCGGGACTGTTCAAATCTCGCGAAATACGAAGGCGGCATGACAGCTGCCCCCAGCCAATCGGAACCTACCACGTGTCATTAGAATGGGAAGCGATTCAGTTTCTGTGACTGAAGAGACGTTTTGACCGGATAAAGGATAGCTCGGCTGGAAAGGTTAGAACTTCAGCCCAGTTTATAAACAAGTAATCCCTATCATGCTACACAGATGAGATTAAGGGGCAATTGAGAGGGTAATTTATATGGAAATTAGGCCGAGCTAAGTAGTGGGCCGGTATGGGTCAAAGTACGAAAGGCAGAATAGAAGGGCCCCGAAGTTAGTTCGGTCTCCAGAGCACCTAAAGTTATCTCGGTCGCAGTGTATTACGGTTATCTCGGTCAAGTCCTCTAAACCGAAGTATGATAAGCCTTCTTCAGGACTGTTCTGAGTTAGTTCGGCTCGGCACTTCTATGGATAGCTTGGTCTTAGTATTTGAAGCGAGATAGAAGCAAAGAAAGGAAGAGCCGGGCTTGAAGTTAGTTCGGCCACACCTACCTGTCTAGTATGGAAATATTATTTCGGTCGTTTGGTAGTTCGGCCATGGTAAAACCATCTCACTTGGTTTAAGCAGTAAGGGGGGTGTTGGAGGATAAGGATTATCCTTCAGGAGATTGAATCCTAGGAGGACTCCGTATGGAGAAATAAAAGTCCTACTAGGATTGTGCCACACGGAACCTATAAAAGCTCACAAGCATCACCTATGGAGAGGTAACGCAACTTTAATTCCCGAATACCCAGAGCTTTTGTCTATTAGTCTAGTTTGCTGACTTAGGCATCGGAGAGGTTTCCGGCACACACCCGCCGGCTAGCTCACGTTTGTGTTTTCAGGGGATAAAGCGACGACGTACGGAGGAGCGCAGACTTGATCAACAGGATTATACGAGAATGTTTATTTCTTTCCCGTACAGTTGGCACCAAATTACATATCCTATCATTTGTTAGCACTCCCAAGTTGTTGAGTAATCAACCAAGAAGACAAAAAAAGAAAACAAAGCAAACACATCACAACCACACTCTGATAAACACGAGAATAAAACCAACACAAACAAACAAGTGCAATTGTTATGCCAAAGCCCTGAACACCAACTCAACCACCATTCCTGATGCAGTACTGCAGTTGTTGTAGATTAGACACAATATCATTGATAGAGAACACCACATAGATTGGAGTGGCCATGATCCACAATGCTACTCTCACCTTAACAAGATCACACAATTCGTCCAAGTTTGGTTTAATACCATTGAACACACACTCATTTTTATACTTGCATGTGGACCAGAAAATAGCTAGAGGGAGAGCCAACCATATTTTCTTTTCCAACTTTTTCATTCTACAACCAGACCACCATTGGAGCCCATTCACATAGCCAGGCAAGACCTACTGAAAACTCTGCCATCTTACAATATTTGACCAGAGCATCCATACAAAAGGGCAAAAAAGAAGAACATGGTCAATGTTTCTATCTCATTTTGACAAAAAACACAGGCAAGGTTAACATTCCCATCAAGAATACCAATTTTTTAAAGAAAGTTAACAGTTTTAACCTTACCTTGTCAGACCAACCATCCAAAAAATTGCACTTTGGGTGGAGTTATTAAAATAGACAAGAAAAAGATAATATATTAGATGTACTGCCATTGAAACTCCTTAAAAATAATCACCTAATAGGGCAACTTGTTCAATGAACAAATCATAGATATTAAGGAAATCTCAATTAATTATACAGATCTGAATATGGTTTTAAATTGGTAAATGGAATAAAACAAGTGACGTTTAAATTGTTTATCATGGAATAAAACAAGTGAGGTGTAAAATAGAAATGAGGACATGTCACGATTGGATTGCTATCCAATGTGAGGAATGCGCTTAATCTAACGCTTAATAACAAATAAAAGCTAATGATGAAGAGGAAAAACACCACCAAATTCCTTTGTCTGCCTCCATGAAGAGGATTTCACTAGTTCTTACGTGTGAGTGAATGTAAAACTTAAATGATATGAAAGGTGAAAGAATCTATTCCATTGATGAATGAAAATAGCTCACAGGCTTGGATAAATTGATTGGATAAACTAAAACAGTTACTAAAATTATCATATCACTCGTGTTATGTACGAGATTAAACAATGATTGATAAATTTATTTTTAAATTAATTAAAAATAATTTTTAAAAAACAAAAAATAAATAATATTAAGTAAGTTTTAACTTCTTTTTTTTTAACAAAAAAAAGTGTTTGAAATTAACATTTTAAGAGGCTTTTTGAATTTTTTAAGAGATAAAAAAAAAGTTAATGTATTTAGGAACAAGTTTTTTTAATTGTATGAGAAAATACAAATATTTTTATTTGCTACTTAAATTTTTCGTTTTACCCTTCCGAAGGTGTGAACCTATGCACTCACTTACAAAAATTGTCAGTCTTTTCAAATTGGTACAAAGATTTTCAAACTTTTTTCTTTTTTCTTTTTTTTTTTGGGGGGGGTACATGCCAAACACATTTGAGAACTTTTTAGTTTCTTGACTTTTTAATCAAAAAGATAACATCTCAAACATGGCATGAGTTACCCAAATTTATTTTATTTTATTTTTTGTTACTATTAATGTTTTGTCCTAAGTATTATATAACAAATAGATATATAATAATTTAATTGGTAAAATTAAAACAAATAAATTTTCTAAAATTACAAAAATTATATTTTCAGTTAAGTATAATTACATTATCAACGAAATTCGTAATTATAATTCATCATACCACAGTTTGTCAAGTGATATAACAATCTTATCTTTTTTTTTTTTGTCTCTCTTCTTCTCTTCCACTCATCTTCTATGTCTCTTTATTTTTAAGGTGATGTGGCAAAAAAATTGAAATGAAATACTTAAATATTTTATTTATTTCAATAAGTATATTAAGAAAAATATTCTTGTATTAGTAAAATTTAGTTTGTCAATGATAGAGTATGATAAATTTAAGTTGATTGTAAAATGTAAAAGTATTTCTAATTTTTTTTTAAATTTAACTTTATTTTTAAGTAATGTTAGGTTTATGTTAATCAACACAAATTGAAGAGTCACTTAACCAATTTGTTTATGTAAATATATTTTTTAATTAGTAAACATACATCATTAGTAATTTTTTTCATAATAAAATGTACATATTTATGAATATTTAATAGCTTTGAAAAAATTAGATTAAATGTAATATATTTTTTATACTGTTATAATTATGGTCATAACTTCACATTAATCTAGACAACTGTATATTATATTGTTATAATATTTTTAAACAGAATTAAACAAAAATCAATTCAAACAAAATTAAATGGATATTTATTTATGTAAATATTTTTTGATTTGATATTTTTAAACAAAATCAACTGCAGTTAAAAATATTAAAACGAAGTTATAAAAATATTAAAGAAAAAATTATTACGTAATTTTGAAGTAATGCTCTACACCAATTGTCAATTAACACATACCATGATGTCACAAAATATTAAAAGTAAAAAATAAAAAAAGAAACATAAAATCAATACAAAAAAAATTATTAATAATGATTTGGTTGGATTTTGATCTGTCACTTTATAATAAAGAGTCTATTGACATATTTTTTTATTATACAAATGATACTATCACATCATTTTAGGGTAAAATTTTGCATACAAATTCTAGTGAAAAAATATTTTTCAAAAAAATTTTTTTTTGTTATAAGCGAAAAAAAACAAATAATGGTAAGTAGAAAGTAGAAGGACAAATGATACACAAAATATGAAATGCAAAAATAAAAAATGTTCATAAGTAAAAAAAGGTGTACTTAAAAGATGAAAAAATCTATTTAAAGAATACAAGAAACTAAATATTAACTAACCTCCAATTGTCTCATAAAGATAGAAAAAAAAAAATAATGAGTTGCATTATTGCATGAATGTAATATTTATAGGATAAAGAGGATGTGAATGACTTGGATAATGTTTAATGTATGATGGCTAAGATTTTAGAATAGGAAAAAGAATTAGTTAGAGAAAGAGTACACAAAAGGGTCTTCTTCATCATTCTTTTTCTAAATCATAAATCATGAATTTTTTTATTTTTAAATTATTTTTTAAACTTAAAAATTCACAAATTTATTGTGAGAAATAATCAAATTAATTTATTTTATTTATTTATTTATAGAGAAACAACTTAATTATAAGGAAACAACCAAACTAATTTTGTGATGTTTTGTAAAGTTAGTAAAAAGTTGATTTTTTGATCCTGCATTCTCTGCTGAGATTCTATGATAGCACGTCTCATGTCCCCCGATCTCTTGCCACTATCAACCCCACTTCCTTCATTTTCTGCTGATTTTCTACTATGGGCAATTACCTACAACTTGGCATAACCGCCCATGTGTCTCATTCCACACTTATAAAGGTTGTCCTACTAACATAGCATGTTATATTAATTGAGATAATGAGATTGACCACTACGAAATCCTGGAAGCTCGAAAAGTGGCAGACCCGGTTGGATACTCTTTGCCCATTTATAGCTACTACGTGTGTTATAAGTGACACGCAATTTTTTATTAATGGTTAATACTGTAATTATATCTCTTAAATTAGTATGTAATATATATATATATATATTAGTGTATGTCCGTGTTTAAAGGCACGGTATAAATATTATTAGAATTAAAATATAATTATAATTTATATGTATAATGTTAAAATTTATGGAGTCTGTAATATTTTTTGATACAAATATTAAAAAAATATAAAGAAATATTATTTTGATTATTTAGAAATATAATTTATCTAATTTGTTATAAAAATAAAATAAAATTGAGGTCAAATGAATTTTATAATTAGAATTTGGTTGTATATTTTAAAAATAATTTTTATAAATTTGAAATTCAAAACTTATTTAGTTTTAGAGTTTTCGAAAAGAATTTTTTAAATTTTAAATTTGTATTTTATTATTTTTTAGTAGACTTTTTAAATATTTTAATAAGCATTTTTTATTTTGCAGATCTATTCAATCTGAATACACTTAAGAATTATAAAATTTAGAGTAACACTATAAAATTTACATTTAAAATTTAAAAAATAATATTTACAATTTTAAAATAAAATTGTATAAGTAGTTGTTTAAAGTGTGCTATATAAGTACACTTTTTGACTTTTTCTCTAAAAAAGAGAAAAAAATATGTATGTTTGGGATAATTTTTGATTTTTTACGAAAAGATGTGTAATAAAATATTGTAGTAAAAGAAAAATGACCATTTTGCCCTTTTGACTTTTTGACTTGATTTTTGAATTGTTGAATTCAAAGAATAAAATAATAATTTTGTCGCCTAGGTTTTTCCAACAAACTTCTTCCAATTAATATAAATTTTTTGACTTTTTTAATAATTTTTTAACTTTTATAATTTATGCTAAACCAATCTTGAATAATACATTTTGCCCGCAAGAGAGTGAGATGGCAATAAACAAAAACACATTTTGCACCTAAGAGCCACACACACATAAAATTAAAAATAAATAAATAAATAAACCTAAAACTCTGTAACCCACCAGCCCACCCACCATCCTTTCTCACCCACCTCACTTTTTCAAATTTTAAATTTCAAAACTCACTCTCTCTCTCTCTCTCTCTCTCTCTCTTCAAAACACACTTTGCTACCCCAAGAAGAGGAGGGCAGAATTTATAGCAAAGTTTATTTCTTCAATTTTTTAATTTAGATTTATGTAAATCTGTCTTACTTAACTGTTTCATCGTTTATAATTATGTAAGTGAGGATGACTATCTTAAGTCTATCTAAAATTTACTTAACCGTTTCATCGTTTATAATTATGTAAGTGAGAATGATTATCTTAAATCTATCTAAAATATTATGTAGTTTAATCTCAATTAATTAAATTATATTCCATTCTTAAATTCAATTGTTATTAAATTCAATTGATTAAATAATTAAATTTCATTCCTTTTAAACTCAATTGATTAAATTCCATTCTTAATTACCTAATATTGTTATTATGAGAGAGTTATTTATTGTTGACGTGGGTAGGCCCATAAAGGCCATAACCCACTGTAAATAACCCAAGCCTACCACTTAGGGCCCAACACATAACCCAACTGATAAGGCCCAGCACAGCTGGAAGTTAACATGACTTGAAGGACCAATGATATTCAGACACGTGGCAGGTAAAGGCCAAGCCACATCAGCAGACAAAGATCTGCAAAGTTATTGCCACTGCACATCGTCATTAATGCAGCCCCTCACAGCATTTATTACGATAACACCTCTCCGTCGGGACGGCATGCCTTCACCCTGAACAAGGTAAGCTACAGCATAGACTTTTGGCCAAGGTGACAGATCGGAATGGGCAACGAAATGATTACCAAAGGATATAAGCAGACGTTGAAGACAAGAAGAAGGTTAAATTTTTCTATCTCTGATCCATCAACATATTCCACTCTCTCTCTAACTTGCTAGTCAAAGGGTTCGCTGTTGGACTCCCCGTTCTCCGTTGGACTCTTGTGCAGGTTCTCTAGTGGGCTTGGTCATTCGGACGTTAGGTTTGAGGAGTGTGGATCAGTCCAACCCGTCCTACCATCTAAAACTGCATCATCAATTGTTATTATGAGAGAGTTACCACCCAACAAAATATATATTTGTAATGAAAACATATTATATGATTTTAATATTTATAATTTTAGAGTGATATTACAATATACTTTTGAGTGGTTTAGAGAAATTGATTAAATATTGACTTTTAACTTTGTTTGACTTTATTGAAAAAAAATATAAAAAAAATAAAAAGATAATATCACTCAAAATAAATTAAAAAACTAATTTTTAAATTTTAACCAAATACCAACAGCCTCTTAACATAGATCTGGTAAGCATCCATAAGAAGCAAATCCACGTAGAGTTGCCTCTCACTTTTTCCCTTATCTCATCAATCTTCTCTTCCCCTTTCCTTTTTATTTGTTTTTCTTGGGAAGAGATTTCCCCTCCCATGCCTCTCTGTCCGTCCCTCAAATTTCACCATTGTCGCTTAAGTTTGAGGTTAGAATAGGAAAGGATTTTGCAAAACTTTCTCTTCGAA
>JAPPVO010003762.1:0-26314 GCA_030407325.1 Camellia japonica | reverse complement strand
GTGTTCGGGCACAAAGCTCGTTTTCGGGCACACGGCTCGTTTTCGGACTCACAGCTCGTTTTCGGGCACGCGGCTCCTTTTCGGGCACACAACTCTCATTTTCTGGCACACAGCTCATTTCCGAGCACGTACCTCGTTTTTCGAGCACACGGCTCGTGTTCGGGCACACAGCTCGTTTTCGGGCACACGACTCCTTTTCCAGGCACACAGCTCATTTTTTGGGCGCACGGCTCATTTTCGGACACAGCTCGTTTTCAGGCACACAGCTCCTTTTTCGGGCACACGGCTCATTTTCGAGCAGACATCACATTTTCAGGCACACAGCTCGTTTTCGAGCACAGGGTTAATTTTGGGGCACACAACTCGTTTTCGGACACACTGCTCGTTTTCTGGTTGACGGCTGATTTTTCGGCACACATCCCATTTTCGGGCATGCAGCTCATTTTCGGGCAGACAGCTAATTTTTCGGGCACACGGCTCGTTTTCGGGCACACGGATTGATTTTGAGCACACGACACGTTTTCGGATAGACAGCTCATTTTTAGATACACAGCTCGTTTTTGCGCACACGGCTCCTTTTTCAGGCACACAGGTCATTTCCGGGCATACGGCTCGTTTTTGGGCACACGGCTCATTTTCGGGCACACGGCTAATATTCGGACACACAGCTCGTTTTTTGGCAAACGGCTCATTTTCGGGCACACAGCTCGTTTTCGGGCACACAACTCGTTTTCGAGCACACGGCTCATTTTCGGACTCACAGCTCGTTTTCAGACTCACGGCTCGTGTTCGGGCACACAGCTCATTTTCGGGCACACGGCTCGTTTTCAGACACACAACTCGTTTTCGGGCACACTAAGCCTTTTTCGGGCACACTACTCCTTTTTCAGGCGCACAGATCATTTTTTGGGCACACGGCTCGTTTTCGGACACACAGCTCGTTTTCGAGCACACTGCTCATTTTCGAGCAGACATCACATTTTCAGGCACACAGCTCATTTTCGAACACACAGCTCGTTTTCGAGCACAGGGTTAATTTTGGGGCACACAGCTCGTTTTCGGACACACTGCTCGTTTTCGGGTTTACGGCTGAATTTTCGGCACACATCCCATTTTCGGGCATGTAGCTCATTTTCGGGCAGACAGGTAATTTTTCGGGCACACGGCTCGTTTTCGGGCACACGACACGTTTTCGGATAGACAGCTCGTTTTCAGATACACAGCTCGTTTTTGGCACACGGCTCATTTTCCGGGCACAATGCTCCTTTTTCGGGCACACAGGTCATTTTCGGGCACCCAGCTCATTTTCGGGCATACGGCTCGTTTTCGGGCACACGGCTCATTTTCGGGCACACGGCTAATATTCGGACACACAGCTCGTTTTCGGGCAAACGGCTCATTTTCGGGCACACGGCTCGTATTCGGGCACACGGCTCATTTTCGGACTCACAGCTCGTTTTCGGGCACACGGTTCATTTTCGGGCACACGGCTCCTTTTCGGGCACACAGCTCATTTTTGGGCACACTGCTCGTTTTCGGACACACGGCTCGTTTTCGAACAAACGTCTCGTTTTCGGGGACACAGCTCAATTTCGGGCAAACGGCTCATTTTCTGGCACATGGCTCGAGTTTGGGCACACGTCTCGTATTCGGACACACGGCTCGTTTTCGGGTACACAGCTCATTTTCGGGCACACAGCTCGTTTTCGGGCAAACAGCTCATTTTCGGGCACACGGCTCGTATTCGGGCACACGGCTCAGTTTCGGGCACACGGCTCGTTTTCGGACTCACAGCTCATTTTCGGGCACACAGCTTATTTTCAGGCACACGGCTCTTTTTTGGGCACACGGCTCGTCTTCGGACTCACAGCTCCTTTTCGGGCACACAAACTCTGATTTTCGGGCACACGGCTCGTTTTCGGACTCACAGCTCCTTTTTCTGGCACACGGCTCATTTTCGAGCAGAGAGCACATTTTCGGGCACACAGCTCGTTTTCGAACACACAGCTCGTTTTCAGGCACAGGGTTAACTTTCGGGCACACAGCTCGTTTTCGGGAACACAACCTCTGTTCGGGCACACAGCTCTCATTTTCGGCACAGGGCTCGTTTTTGGGCACACGGCTAATTTTCGGACTCAAAACTCGTTTTCGGGCACATTGCTCGTTTTCGGACACACAGCTCATTTTCGGACTCACGGCTCATTTTCGAACTCACGGCTCATTTTCGGGCAGACAGCTCATTTTTCGGGTAGACGGCTCATTTTCGAGCAGACAGCACATTTTCGGGCACACAGCTCGTTTTCGAACACACAGCTCGTTTTCGGGCACAGGGTTAACTTTCGGGAACACAGCTCGTTTTCGGGCACACGGCTCGTTTTCGGGAACACAGCTCATTTTTGGGCACACGGCTCGTTTTCTGGCACACGACTCGTTTTCGGGCCCACGGCTCGTTTTCGGGCACACAACTCTCATTTTCTGGCACACGGCTCATTTCCGAGCACACACCTCGTTTTTCAAGAACACGACTCCTTTTCCAGGCACACAGCTCATTTTTTTGGCACACGGCTCGTTTTCGGACACAGCTCGTTTTCTGGCACACGACTCGTTTTCGGGCACACAGCTCCTTTTTCGGGCACACGGCTCATTTTCGAGCAGACATCACATTTTCGGGCACATAGCTCGTTTTCGGAAACACAGCTTGTTTTTAGGCACAGTGTTAATTTTGGGGCACATAGCTCGTTTTCGGACACACTGCTCATTTTCGGGTTGGTGGCTGATTTTCGAGCACATATCTCATTTTCGAGCACGCAGCTCATTTTCGGGCACACGGCTCATTTCCGGGCACACGGCTCATTTCTGAGCACGCAGCTCATTTTTTGAGCACACGGCTCGTTTTCGGTCACACGGCTCGTTTTCGGACACATCGCTTGTTTTCAGGCACACAGCTCATTTTTTGGGCACATGGCTCGTTTTCGGGCAGACAGCTAATTTTTTGGGCACAAGGCTTGTTTTCAGATAGACAGCTCGTTTTCAGATACACAGCTCGTTTTTGGGCACACGGCTCATTTTTCGGGCACAATGCTCCATTTTCGGGCACACGGGTCGTTTTCGGGCACCCAGCTCATTTTCGGGCATACGGCTCGTTTTCGAGCACACAGCTCATTTTCGGGCACACGGCTAATATTCGGACACACAGCTCGTTTTCGAACACACAGCTCATTTTCGGGCATACGGCTCGTTTTCGGGCACACAGCTCATTTTTGGGCACACGGCTAATATTCGGACACACAGCTTGGTTTCGGACACACAGCTCGTTTTCTGGCACACGACTCGTTTTCGGGCACACAGCTCCTTTTTCGGGCACACGGCTCATTTTCGAGCAGACATCACATTGTCGGGCACATAGCTCGTTTTTGGAAACACAGCTTGTTTTCAGGCACAGTGTTAATTTTGGGGCACATAGCTCGTTTTCGGACACACTGCTCGTTTTCGGGTTGGTGGCTGATTTTCAAGCACACATCTCATTTTCAAGCACGCAGCTCATTTTCGGGCACACGGCTCATTTCCGGGCACACGGCTCATTTCTGAGCACGCAGCTCATTTTTTGAGCACACGGCTCGTTTTCGGTCACACGGCTCGTTTTCGGACACATAGCTTGTTTTCAGGCACACGGCTCCTTTTCATGGCACACAGCTCATTTTTTGGGCACATGGCTCGTTTTCGGGCAGACAGCTAATTTTTCGGGCACAAGGCTTGTTTTCGGATAGACAACTCGTTTTCAGATACACAGCTCGTTTTTGGGCACACGGCTCATTTTTCGAGCACAATGCTCCATTTTCGGGCACACGGGTCGTTTTCGGGCACCCAGCTCATTTTCGGGCATACGACTCGTTTTCGGGCACAGAGCTCATTTTCGGGCACACGACTAATATTCGGACACACAGCTCGTTTTCGGGCAAACGACTCATTTTCGGGCACACGGCTCGTATTTGGGCACACGGCACATTTTCGGACTCACAGCTCGTTTTCGGGCACACGGCTCATTTTCGCGCACGCGACTCATTTTCAGGCACACAGCTCATTTTTGGACACACGGCTCGTTTTCTGGTACATTTGTCGTTTTCAGACTCAGCTCATTTTCGGATTCACGGCTCATTTTCGGGTATACGGCTCGTTTTCGAACTCACGGCTCATTTTCGGGCACACAACTCCTTTTTCGAGCAGACAGCACATTTTCGGGCACGCAGCTCGTTTTCGAACACACAACTCGTTTTCAGGCACAAGGTTAACTTTCGGGCACATAGTTCGTTTTCGGTCACACGGCTCGTTTTCGGGAACACGGCTCGTTTTCTGGCACGCGACTCGTTTTCGGGCTCACGGCTCGTTTTCGGGCACACATCTCCTTTTCGGGCGCACGGCTCCTTTTCGGGCGCACGACTGCTTTTCGAACACACGGCTCATTTTCGGACTCACAGCTCGTTTTCGGACTCACGGCTCGTTTTCGGGCACACGGCTCGTTTTCAGGCACACGGCTCGTTTTCGGGCACACGGCTCGTATTAGGGCATACGGCGCATTTTCGGGCACACGGCTCGTTTTCCGGCAAACGGCTCGTATTCGGGCACACGTCTCCTTTTCGGACACATGACTCGTTTTCGGACTCACAGCTCGTTTTCAGACTCACAGCTCGTTTTCGGGCACACGGCTCGTTTTCGGGCACACAACTCATTTTCGGGCAGACGGCTCATTTTCGGGCACACGCTCGTTTTCGGACTCACAACTCGTTTTTGCCCTCGCAGCTCTCATTTTCTGGCAGACGGCTCGTTTTCGGGAACACGTCTCATTTTTGGGCACACGGCTCGTTTTTGGACTCACAACTCATTTCGGGAACACAGCTCTCATTTTCGGGCGCACGGCTCGTTTTCGGGCACACGGCTCGTTTTCGGACTCACAGCTCGTTTTCAGACTCACAGCTCGTTTTCTGGCACACAGCTCGTTTTCGGGCACACGACTCATTTTCGAGGACACAGCTCGTTTTTCGGGCACACGGCTTATTTTCGGGGCACACAGCTTATTATTCGGCACACAGCTCGCTTTCGGGCACACAAATCGCTTTCGGGCACACAACTCCTTTTTGGACACACGGCTCGTTTTCGGACTCACAGCTCATTTTCGGGCACACGGCTCATTTTCGGGCACACAACTCTCATTTTCGGGCACACGGCTCGTTTTCGGACTCACAGCTCATTTTCAGACTCATGGCTCCTTTTCGGGCACACGGCTCATTTTCGGACACACAGCTCGTTTTCGGGCACACGGCTCATTTTCGGACTCACAGCTCAATTTCGGGCAAACGGCTCATTTTCTAGCACATGGCTAGAATTCGGGCACACGTCTCGTATTCGGACACACGGCTCGTTTTCGGGTACACGGCTTGTTTTCGAGCAAACATCTCATTTTTGGGCACACGGCTTAGTTTCGGACTCACAGCTCGTTTTCGGACACACGGCTCGTTTTCGGGCAAACGACTTCTTTTTGGGCACACGACTCGAATTCGTGCACACGTCTCGTATTCCGACGAACGGCTCGTTTTCGGACTCACAGCTCGTTTTCGAGCACACGGCTCATTTTAAGGCACACAGCTTATTTTCGGACACACGGCTCTTTTTCGGGCACACGG
Organism: Camellia japonica; assembly: GCA_030407325.1. Taxonomy (NCBI): domain Eukaryota; kingdom Viridiplantae; phylum Streptophyta; class Magnoliopsida; order Ericales; family Theaceae; genus Camellia; species Camellia japonica. The sequence continues at coordinate 20,636 of JAPPVO010003762.1, read as the reverse complement.
CTCGTTTTCGGACTCACAGCTCGTTTTCAGACTCACAGCTCCTTTTCGGGCACACGGCTCATTTTCGCGCACACGACTCATTTTCAGGCACACAGCTCATTTTTGGGCACACGGCTCGTTTTCGGGCACACGACTCATTTTCGGGCACATTGCCCGTTTTTGGACTCAGCTCATTTTCGGACTCACGGATCATTTTCGGGTACACGACTCGTTTTCGAACTCACAGCTCATTTTCGGGCACACTGCTCCTTTTTCTAGTAGACGGCTCATTTTTTAGCAGACAGCACATTTTCGGCCACGCAGCTCATTTTCGAACACACAGTTCGTTTTCGGGCAGATAGCTCGTTTTCGGGGCCACGGCTCATTTTCGGTCACACGGCTCATTTTGGGGCATACGGCTCATTTTCGGGCACACGGCTCGTTTTCAGGCCCACGGCTCGTTTTCGGGCACACATCTCCTTTTCGGGCACACGGCACCTTTTCGGACACGCGGCTCGTTTTCAGACTCATAGCTCGTTTCGGGCACACGGCTCGTTTCGGGCACACGACTCGTTTTCGGACTCACAGCTCATTTTCAGGCACACGGATCATTTTCGAGCACACGGTTCGTTTTCGGGCCCACAGCTCGTTTTCGGGCAAACGGCTCGTATTCGGGCACACGTCTCCTTTTCGGACACACGACTCGTTTTCGGACTCACTGCTCGTTTTCGGACTCACATCTCGTTTTCGGGCACACAACTCATTTTCGGGCAGACAGCTCATTTTCGGGCACACGGCTCATTTTCGGGCACCTGCTCGTTTTCGGACTCACAACTCGTTTTTGCACTCACAGCTCTCATTTTCTGGCAGACGGCTCGTTTTCGGGCACACGGCTCGTTTTCTGGCACACGGATCATTTTCGAGCACACGGTTCGTTTTCGGGCCCACGGCTCGTTTTCGGGCAAACGGCTCGTATTCGGGCACACGTCTCCTTTTCGGACACCTGACTCGTTTTCGGACTCACAGCTCGTTTTCGGACTCACATCTCGTTTTCGGGTAGACAGCATCATTTTCGGGCACACGGCTCATTTTCGGGCACCTGCTCGTTTTCGGACTCACAACTCGTTTTTGCACTCACAGCTCTCATTTTCTAGCAGACGGCTCGTTTTCGGGCACACGACTCGTTTTCGGGAACACGGCTCATTTTTGGGCACACGGCTCGTTTTCGGACTCACAACTCATTTTCGGGCACACGGCTCGTTTTCGGGCACACGGCCCATTTTTGGACTCACAGCTCATTTTCGGACTCACAGCTCGTTTTCCGGCACGGCTCGTTTTCGGGCACACAGCTTGTTTTCGGGTACACAACTCATTTTCGGGCACACAGCTCTCATTTTCGGGCACACGGCTCGTTTTCAGCCACACGGCTCGTGTTCGGACTCGTAGCTTGTTTTCAGACTCACAGCCCGTTTTCGGGCACACAGCTCGTTTTCGGGGACACAGCTCGTTTTTCTAGCACACGGCTTATTTTCGGGGCACACAGCTCGCTTTCGGGCACACAACTCCTTTTCGGACACACGGCTCGTTTTCAGACTCACAGCTCGTTTTCGGACTCACAGCTCGTTTTCGGGCACAGGTCTCGTTTTTGGGCACACGGCTCGTTTTCAGGCACACTGCTCGTTTTCGGGCACACGGCTCGTTTTCGGACTCACAGCTCGTTTTCGGACTCACAGCTCCTTTTCAGATTCACGGCTCGTTTTCGGGCACACGGCTCGTTTTCGGACACACGGCTCTTTTTCAGGAACATGGCTCCTTTTCGGGCACACAACTCATTTTCGGGCACACGGCTCGTTTTCGGACTCATAGCTGGTTTTCGGACTCACAGCTCGTTTTCGGACTCACAACTCATTTTCGGGCACACAACTCTGATGTTCGGGCACACGGCTCGTTTTCGGACTCACGGCTCGTTTTCGGGCACATAGCTTGTTTTCGGACTCACTGCTCGTTTTCGGGCACACGGCTCCTTTTCGAGCACAAAACTCATTTTCGGGCACACAACTCTCATTTTCGGGCACACGGCTCGTTTTCGAGCATACGGCTAGTTTTCAGACTCACAGCTCATTTTCAGACTCACAGCTCGTTTTCGGGCACACGGCTCGTTTTTTCGCACACAACTCAGTTTCGGGCACACAACTCTCATTTTCTACAGACGGCTAGTTTCCGGGCACATGGCTCATTTTCGGCCCCACGGCTCGTTTTCGGACACACGGCTCATTTTCGGGCATACAACTCATTTTCGGGCACACAACTCTCATTTTCGGGCACAACTCTGATTTTCGAGCACACGGCTCGTTTTCGGACTGACAACTCGTTTTCGGGCACACGGCTCGTTTTCGGACTCACAGCTCATTTTCGGGAACACGACTCATTTTCGGGCACACAACTCTAATTTTCGGGCACACGACTCGTTTTCAGGCACACGGCTCGTTTTCAGGCACATGGCTCATTTTCGGGCACACAACTTATTTTCGGGCACACGGCTCCTTTCCATGGCACACAGCTCATTTTTTTGGCACGTGGCTCGTTTTCGGGCTGACAGCTAATTTTCGGGCACACGGCTCGTTTTCTCGCACACGGCTTGTTTTCGAATAGACAGCTCGAATTCAGATACACAACTCGTTTTCGGGGACACTGCTCGTTTTCAGGCACACGGCTCGTTTTTGGACTCACAGCTCGTTTTCTGACTCACAGCTCCTTTTCAGATTCACCGCTCGTTTTCGGGCACACAGCTCATTTTCGGGCACACGGTTCGTTTTTGGGCTCACGGCTCGTTTTCAGGCACACGGCTGCTTTTCGTGCACACAACTCATTTTCGGGCTCTCAGCTCTCATTTTCGGGCACACGGATCGTTTTCGGGCACACGGCTCGTTTTCGGACTCACAGCTCGTTTTCGGACTCACGGCTCGTTTTTGGGTACACGGTTCGTTTTCGGGCACACGGTTCGTTTTCGGTCACACGGCTCATTTTCGGGCACACAACTCTCATTTTCGGGCAGACGACTCGTTTTCGAGCAGACGGCTCATTTTCGGACTCACAGCTCATTTTCGGGCACACGGCTCGTTTTCGGGCACACAACTCTTATTTTCTGCACACGGCTCGTTTTCGAGCACAAGGTTCATTTTCGGCCACACGGCTCGTTTTCGGACTCACAGCTCATTTTCGGGCACACGGCTCTTTTTCGGGCATACAACTCATTTTCGGGCGCACAACTCTGATTTTCGAGCACACGGCTCATTTTTCAGCGCACGGCTCGTTTTCGAACTCACAACTCGTTTTTGCGCACACGGCTCGTTTTCGGGCACACAGCTCCTTTTCGGACTCACAGCTCATTTTCGAGCACACGACTCATTTTAGGGTACACAACTCATTTTCGGGGACACAACTCTAATTTTCGGGCACACGGCTCGTTTTCGGGCACACGGCCCATTTTCGGGCACACGGCTCGTTTTCGGACACATAGCTCGTTTTCAGGCACACAACTCATTTTCGGGCACAAGGCTCCTTTTCATGGCACGCATCTCATTTTTTTGACACGTGGCTCGTTTTCGGGCAGACAGTTAATTTTTCGGGCACACGGCTCATTTTCTCACACACGGCTTGTTTTCGGATAGACAGCTCGATTTCAGATACACAGCTCGTTTTTGGGCACACGGCTCATTTTCCGGGCAAAATGCTCCTTTTTCGGGTACACGGCTCGTTTCCGGGCACCCAGCTCATTTTCGGGCACACGACTCCTTTTCGGGCACACAGCTCATTTTTGGGCACACGGCTCGAATTCGGGCACACGTCTCGTATTCGGACCCGGCTCGTTTTCGGACTCACTGCTCGTTTTCGGGCACACAACTCATTTTCGAGCACACAGCTCATTTTCGGGCACACGGCTCGTTTTCGGGCAGACGGCTCGTTTTCGGACTCACAGCTCGTTTTCGGGCACGCGGCTCCTTTTCGGGCACACAACTCTCATTTTCTGGCACACGGCTCATTTCCGAGCACGTACCTCGTTTTTCGAGCACACGGCTCGTGTTCGGGCACACAGCTCGTTTTCGGGCACACGACTCCTTTTCCAGGCACACAGCTCATTTTTTGGGCACACGGCTCGTTTTCGGACAAACAGCTCGTTTTCGGGCACACAGCTCTTTTTCGAGCACACGGCTCATTTTCGAGCAGACATGACATTTTCAGGCACACGACTCATTTTCGGACACACAGCTCGTTTTCGGGCACAGGGTTAATTTTGGGGCACACAGCTCGTTTTCGGACACACTGCTCTTTTTCGGGTTGACGGCTGATTTTTCGACGCACATCCCGTTTTCGGGCATGCAGCTCATTTTCGGGCACACGGCTCGTTTTTGGGCACACGGATTGATTTCGGGCACACGACACGTTTTCTGATAGACAACTCCTTTTCAGATACACAGCTCGTTTTTGCGCACACGGCTCATCTTCGGGCACACGACTCGTTTTCGGACTCACGGCACGTTTTCGGGCACACGGCTCGTTTTTGGGCACACTGCTTGTTTTCGGAGTCACAGCTCGTTTTCAGGCACACAGCTCGTTTTCGGACACACGGCTCGTTTTCGGGCACACGGCTCGTTTTTTGGCACACGGCTCATTTTCGAGCACACAGCTCGTTTTCGGACTTACAGCTCGTTTTCAGGCACAAAGCTCATTTTCGGGCACACAACTCATTTTCGGGCACACAACTCTCATTTTCGGGCACACGCCTCGTTTTCAGACTCACAGCTCGTTTTCGGGCACACGGCTCGTTTTTGGGCACACGGCTCATTTTCGGGCATACAACTCATTTTCGGGCACACAACTCTCATTTTCGGGCACATGGCTCGTTTTCGGGCACACGGCTCGTATTTGGGCACACGGTGCATTTTCGGACTCACAGCTCTCATTTTCTGGCACACGGCTCGTTTTCGGGAACACGGCTCATTTTTGGGCACACGGCTCGTTTTTGGACTCACAACTCATTTTCGGACACACAGCTCTCATTTTCGGGCACACGGTTCGTTTTTGGGCGCACGGCCCATTTTCGGACTCACAGCTCGTTTTCAGACTCACAGCTCATTTTCGGACTCACAGCTCGATTTCGGGCACGCGGCTCATTTTCAGGCACACGGCTCGTTTTCGGGCACACGGCGCATTTTCAGGTACACGGCTCGTTTTCGGGCACACGGCTCCTTTACGGGCTCACGGCCTGTATTCGGGCACACATCTCATTTTCGGACACACGGCTCGTTTTCGGACTCACAGCTCGTTTTCGGACTCACAGCTTATTTTCGGGCACACAACTCTAATTTTCGGGCACACGGCTCGTTTTCGGGCACACGACTCGTTTTCGGACTCAGCTCGTTTTCAGGCACATGGCGCATTTTCGGGCACACGGCTCCTTTTCATGGCACACAGCTCATTTTTTTGGCACGTGGCTCGTTTTCGGGCAGACAGCTAATTTTTCAGGCGCACGGCTCGTTTTCTCGCACATGGCTTGTTTTTGTATAGACAGCTCGATTTCAGATACACAGCTCGTTTTTGGGCACAGGCCTCATTTCCGGGCAAAATGCTCCTTTTTCGAGCACACGGCTCGTTTTCGGGCACCCAGCTCATTTTCGGGCATACGGCTCGTTTTCGGGCACACGGCTCATTTTCGGGCACACGGATAATATTCGGATACACAGCTCGTTTTCGGGCAAACGTGTCATTTCCGGGCACATGGCTCGTTTTCGGGCACACGGCTCATTTTTGGGCACACGGCTTCTTTTCGGACTGACAACTCATTTTCGGGCACACGGCTCATTTTCGGGCACACGACTCCTTTTCGGGCACACAGCTCATTTTTTGGCACACGGCTCGTTTTCGGGCATACGGCTCGTTTTTCGGCACACGACTCGTTTTCGAACACACGGCTCGTTTTCCGGCACACAGTACAATTTCGGGCAAACGGCTCATTTTTGGGCACACGGCTCGAATTCGGGCACACGTCTCGTATTTGGACATGGCTCGTTTTCGGACTCACAGCTCGTTCTCGAGCACACAACTCATTTTCGAGCACACAGCTCATTTTTGGGCACACGGCTCGTTTTCGGGCACACGACTCGTTTTCGGACTCACAGCTCGTTTTCGGGCACGCGGCTCCTTTTCGGGCACACAACTCCCATTTTCTGGCACACGGCTCATTTCTGAGCACGTACCTCGTTTTTCGAGCACACGGCTTGTGTTCGGGCACACAGCTCATTTTCGGGCACACAACTCGTTTTCGGATACACGGCTCATTTTGGGCACACGGCTCGTTTTCGGGCACACAACTCGTTTTCGGACTCACAGCTCATTTTCGGGCACACGGCTCATTTTCGGTCATACAACTCATTTTTGGGCACACAACTCTCGTTTTCGGGCACATGGCTCGTTTTCGGACTCACAACTCGTTTTCGGGCACACGGCTCGTATTCGACCGCACGGTGCATTTTCGGACTCACAGCTCTCATTTTTTGGAACACGGCTCGTTTTCGGGCACACGGCTCGTTTTTCGGGAACACGGCTCATTTTTGGGCACACGGCTCGTTTTCGGACTCACAACTCCTTTTCGGGCACACAGCTCTCATTTTCGGGCACACGGCTCGTTTTTGGGCACACGCCCATTTTCGGACTCACAGCTCGTTTTCGGACTCATAGCTCATTTTCGGATTCACAGCTCATTTTCGGGCACACGGATCATTTTCAGACTCACAGCTTGTTTTCGGGCACACAGCTCTCATTTTCGGGCACATGGCTCGTTTTCGGAGTCATAGCTCGTTTTCAGACTCACAGCACAAGGCTTGTTTTCGGGCCCACGGCACGTTTTCGGGCACACGTCTCATTTTCGGACACACAGCTCCTTTTCGGACTCACAGCTCGTTTTCGGTCACACGGCCTGTTTTCGGTCACACGGCTCATTTTTTGGCACACGGCTCGTTTTCGGGCACACGACTCGTTTTCTGACACACGACTCATTTTCGGGCCGACAGCTCATTTTCGGGCACACATCTCCTTTTCGGGCACACGGCTCGTTTTCGGGCACCCGGCTGCTTTTCGGACACACGGATCGTTTTCGGACCCATAGCTCGTTTTCGGGCACGCGGCTCGTTTTCAAGCACACGGCTCGTTTTCAAGCACACGGCTCGTTTTCGGGCACACTGCTCGTATTCAGGCACACGGCGCATTTTTGGGCACACAGCTCTCATTTTCGGCACAGTGCTCGTTTTCGGGCACACGGCTCGTTTTTGGGCACATGGCTCGTTTTCGGGCACACGGCTCGTTTTCGGGCACACTGCTCGTTTTCGGGCACACTGCTCGTATTCGGGCACACGGCGCATTTCAGGTACACTTCTCGTTTTTGGAATCACAGCTCGTTTTTCGGCACACGGCTGCTTTTCGGACACACGGATCGTTTTCGGACCCACAGCTCGTTTTCGGGCACGCTGCTCGTTTTCAAGCACACGGCTCGTTTTCGGGCACACTGCTCGTATTCAGGCACACGGCGCATTTTTGGGCGCACAGCTCTCATTTTCGGCACAGTGCTCGTTTTCGGGCACACGGCTCGTTTTTGGCACATGGCTCGTTTTCGGGCACACGGCTCGTTTTCGGGCACACGGCTCGTTTTCGGGCACACTGCTCGTATTCGGGCACACGGCGCATTTTCAAGTACACGGCTCGTTTTTGGAATCACAGCTCGTTTTCGGGCACACGGCTCATTTTCGGGCACACGGTTCGTTTTCGGGCCCATGGCTCGTTTTCGGGCAAACGGCTCCTTTACGGGCACACGGCCCATATTCGGGCACACATCTCATTTTCGGACACACGGCTCATTTTTCGGACTCACAGCTCGTTTTCGGACTCATAGCTTATTTTCGGGCACACAACTCTAATTTTCGGGCTCACGGCTCGTTTTCGGGCACACGGCTCGTTTTCGGACCCAGCTCATTTTCAGGCACATGGCTCATTTTCGGGCACACTACTCATTTTTGGGCACACGGCTCCTTTTCATGGCACACAACTAATTTTTTGGCACGTGGCTCGTTTTCGGGCAAACAGCTAATTTTTCGGGCACACGCCTGGTTTTCTCGCACATGGCTTGTTTTCGGATAGACAGCTCATTTCAGATACACAGCTCGTTTTTGGGCACAGGGCTCATTTTCCGGGCAAAATGCTCCTTTTTCGGGCACACGGCTCGTTTTCGCGCACCCAGCTCGTTTTCGGGCATACGGCTCGTTTTCGGGCACACGGCTAATATTCGGATACACAGCTCGTTTTCGGGCAAACGTCTCAATTTCGGGCACACAACTCGTTTTTGGGGACACTGCTCATTTTCGGGCACACGACTCGTTTTCGGACTGACAACTCATTTTCGGGCACACGGCTAATATTCGGATACATAGCTCGTTTTCAGGCAAACGTCTCATTTTCGGGCACACGGCTCGTTTTCGGGCACACGGCTCATTTTCGGGCACACGACTCCTCTTCGGGCACACAGCTCATTTTTGGGCACACGGCTCATTTTCGGGCACACGACTCCTCTTCGGGCACACAGCTCATTTTTGGGCACACGGCTCGTTTTCGGGCACACGGCTCGTTTTTCGGCACACGACTCGTTTTCGGACACACGTCTCGTTTTCCGGCACACAGCTCAATTTCGGGCAAACGGCTCATTTTTGGGCACACGGCTCGAATTCGGGCACACGTCTCGTATTTTGACACGGCTCATTTTCGGACTCACAACACGTTCCCTTGCACACAACTCATTTTCGAGCACACAGCTCATTTTCGGGCACACGGCTCGTTTTCGGGCACGCGGCTCCTTTTCGGGCACACAACTCTCATTTTCTGGCACACGGCTCATTTCCGAGCACGTACCTCATTTTTCGAGCACAAGGCTCGTGTTCGGGCACACGTCGGGCACACGTCTCGCTTTTGTGCGCACGGCTCATTTTCGGACTCAATGCTCGTTTTTGGGCACACTGCTCGTTTTCGGACTCAGAGCTCATTTTCGGGCACACGGCTCATTTTCGGACTCACAGCTCGTTTTCGGACTCACAACTCATTTTCAAGCACACGGCTCATTTTCGGGCACACAGCTCTCATTTTCGGCACATGGCTCGTTTTTGGGCACACGGCTCGTTTTCGGACTCACAGCTCGTTTTCGGGCACACAGCTCGTTTTCGGACTCACGGTTCCTTTTTCGGGCACACGGCTCTTTTTCTTGCACACGGCTCGTTTTCGGACTCATAGCTCGTTTTCAGGCACACGGCTCATTTTCGGGCACACAGCTCTCATTTTCGGCACACGGCTCGTTTTCGGGCACACGGCTCGTTTTTGGGCACACGGCTCATTTTCGGACTCACAGCTCGTTTTCGGGCACACTACTCGTTTTCGGACTCACAGCTCATTTTCGGGCACACGGCTCGTTTTTGGGCACACGGCTCGTTTTCGTACTCACAGCTCGTTTTCGGGCTCACAACTCATTTTCGGACTCACGGTTCCTTTTTCGGGCACACGGCTCTTTTTCTTGCACACGGCTCGTTTTCGGACTCATAGCTCGTTTTCAGGCACACGGCTCATTTTCGGGCACATAACTCATTTTCGGGCACACAGCTCTCATTTTCGGCACACGGCTCGTTTTCGGGCACACGGCTCGTTTTTGGGCACACGGCTCATTTTCGGACTCACAGCTCGTTTTCGGGCACACTGCTCGTTTTCGGACTCACAGCTCATTTTCGGGCACACGGCTCGTTTTGTAACTCACAGCTCATTTTCGGGCACGCAGCTCCTTTTTCGGGCACACGGCTCATTTTCGAGCAGACAGCACATTTTCGGGCACACAGCTCGTTTTCGAACACACAGCTCATTTTCGGGCACAGGGTTAACTTTCGGGCACACAGCTCGTTTTCGGGCACACAGCACTCATTTTCGTCACACAGCTCGTTTTCAGGCACATGGCTCGTTTTTGGGAACAGGGCTCATTTTCGGACTCATTGCTCGTTTTCGGGCACACTGGTCGTATTCTGACTCAGAGCTCATTTTCGGACTCACTGCTCATTTTCGGGCACACGGCTCATTTTCGGACTCACAACTTGTTTTTGGGCACAAAACTCGTTTTCAAGCAAACGGCTCGTCTGCGGTCACACGGCTCATTTTCAGGCACACAGTACGTTTTCGGGCACACGGCTCATTTTCGGAGACACGGCTCGTTTTCGGGCACACAGCTCTCATTTTCGGCACACGGCTCGCTTTTGGGCACACGGCTCATTTTCGGACTCACTGCTCGTTTTCGGACTCAGAGCTCATTTTCGGGCACACGGCTCGTTTTCTGACTCACAGCTCGTTTTCGGGCACACGGCTCATTTTCGGGCACACAGCTCGTTTTCAGGCAAACGGCACATTTTCGGGCACACAACTCCTTTTCGGGCACACGGCTCATTTTCGGAAACACGGCTCGTTTTCGGGCACACAGCTCGTTTTTGGGCAAACTGTTCATTTTCGGGCACACGGCTCGTACTCGAGTACTCGGCTCATTTTCGGATAGATGGGTCGTTTTCGGACTCAGACCTCATTTTCGAGCACACAACTCATTTTCGGGCACATGGCTCATTTTCGGTCACACGGCTCATTTTTCTGCACACGGCTCGTTTTCGGACTCACTGCTCGTTTTCGGACTCAGAGCTCATTTTCGGGCACACGGCTCGTTTTCTGACTCACAGCTCGTTTTCGGGCACACGGCTCATTTTTTGGCACAAAACTCATTTTCGGGCACACAGCTCGTTTTCAGGCAAACGGCACGTTTTCGGGCACATAACTCCTTTTCAGGCACACAGCACGTTTTCGGGCACACGGCTCATTTTTGGAAACACGGCTCGTTTTCGGGCACACAGCTCTCATTTTCGGCACACGGCTCGCTTTTGGGCACACGGCTCATTTTCGGACTCACTGCTCGTTTTCGGACTCAGAGCTCATTTTCGGGCACACGGCTCGTTTTCTGACTCACAGCTCGTTTTCGGGCACACGGCTCATTTTTGGGCACAAAACTCATTTTCGGGCACACAGCTCGTTTTCAGGCAAACGGCACGTTTTCGGGCACACAACTCCTTTTCGGGCACACGGCTCATTTTCGGAAACACGGCTCGTTTTCGGGCACACAGCTCGTTTTTGGGCAAACTGTTCATTTTCGGGCACCACGGCTCGTACTCGAGTACTCGGCTCATTTTCGGATAGATGGGTCGTTTTCGGACTCAGACCTCATTTTCGAGCACACAACTCATTTTCGGGCACATGGCTCATTTTCGGTCACACGGCTCATTTTTCTACACACGGCTCGTTTTCGGACTCACTGCTCGTTTTCGGACTCAGAGCTCATTTTCGGGCACACGGCTCGTTTTCTGACTCACAGCTCGTTTTCGGGCACACGGCTCATTTTTTGGCACAAAACTCATTTTCGGGCACACAGCTCGTTTTCAGGCAAACGGCACGTTTTCGGGCACATAACTCCTTTTCAGGCACACAGCACGTTTTCGGGCACACGGCTCATTTTCGGAAACACGGCTCGTTTTCGGGCACACAGCTCGTTTTTGGGCAAACTGTTCATTTTCGGGCACACGGCTCGTACTCGAGTACTCGGCTCATTTTCGGACGGATGGGTCGTTTTCGGACTCAGACCTCATTTTCGAGCACACAACTCATTTTCGGGCACATGGCTCATTTTCGGGCACACGGCTCATTTTTCTGCACACCGGCTCGTTTTCGGACTCATAGCTCGTTTTCAGGCACACGGCTCATTTTCGGGCACATAACTCATTTTCGGGCACACGGCTCGTTTTCGGGCTCACGGCTCGTTTTTGGGCATACGGCTCATTTTGGGGGACACTGCTCGTTTTCGGACTCACAGCTAATTTTCGGGCAGGCAGCTCCTTTTTCGGGCACACGGCTCATTTTCGAGCAGACAGCACATTTTCGGCCACACAGCTCGTTTTCGGGCACATGGCTCATTTTCGAGCAGACATCACATTTTCGGACTCACAGCTCGTTTTCGGGCATACGGCTCATTTTTGGGCACCAAAATCATTTTCGGGCACACAGCTCGTTTTCAGGAAAACGGCTCGTTTTCGGGCACACGGCTCCTTTTTAGGCACACAGCCCGTTTTCGGGCACACGACTCATTTTCAGACACACGGCTCGTTTTCGGACTCACAGCTCGTTTTCAAGCTCACGGCTCATTTTCGGGCACACAGCTCTCATTTTCGGTGCACGGCTCGTTTTTGGGCACACGGCTCGTTTTCAGACCCACAACACGATTTCGGGCACACTGCTCGTTTTCGGACTCACGGTTCATTTTCGGGCACACAGCTCTCATTTTCGGCAAAGGGCTCGTTTCCGGGGACACGGCTCGTTTTCGGACCCACAACACGTTTTCGGGCACACTGCTCGTTTTCGGACTCACGGTTCATTTTCGGGTACACAGTTCCTTTTTCGGGCGCACGGCTCATTTTCGTACAGACAGCACATTTTTGGGCACACAGCTTGTTTTCGGACACACAGCTCATTTTCGGGCACAGGGTTAACTTTCGGGCACACAGCTCGTTTTCGGGCACACAGCTCTCATTTTCGGCACAAGGCTCGTTTTCGGGCACACGGCTCATTTTCGGACTCACTGCTCGTTTTTCGGGAACACTGCTCGTTTTCGGACTCACGGCTTATTTTCGAGAACACAGCTCATTTTCGGACTCACAGCTCGTTTTCAGGCACACAGCTCCTTTTCAGGCACAAAGCACGTTTTCGGGCACACGGCTCATTTTCGGAGACACGGCTCGTTTTCGGGCACACAGCTCGTTTTTGGGAAAACCGTTCATTATCGGGCACATGGCTCGTACTCGGGCACTCGGCTCATTTTCAGACAGATGGCTCGTTTTCGGACTCACACCTCATTTTCGGGCACACAACTAATTTTCGGGCACACAGCTCATTTTCGGGGACACGGCTCATTTTCGTGCACTGGCTCGTTTTCGGACTCATAGCTCGTTTTCAGGCACACGGCTCATTTTCGGGCACACAGCTCTCATTTTCGGCACACGGCTCGTTTTCGGGCACACGGCTCGTTTTTGGGTACACGGCTCATTTTCGGACTCACATATCGTTTTCGGGCACACTGCTCATTTTTGGACTCACAGCTCATTTTCGGGCACACGGCTCGTTTTGTAAGTCACAGCTCATTTTCGGGCATGCAGCTCCTTTTTCGGGCACACGGCTCATTTTCGAGCGGACATCACATTTTCGGGCACACAGCTCGTTTTCGAACACACAGCTCATTTTCGGACACACTGCTCGTTTTCGGGCACACAACTCTCATTTTTGGGCACACGGCTCGTTTTCAGACTCATGGCTCGTTTTCAGGCACACGGCTCATTTTCGGGCACATAACTCATTTTCGGGCACACAGCTCTCATTTTCGGCACACGGCTCATTTTCGGGCACACGGCTCGTTTTTGGGTACACGGCTCATTTTCGGACTCACAGCTCGTTTTCGGGCGCACTGCTCGTTTTTGGACTCACAGCTCATTTTCGGGCACACGACTTGTTTTGTAACTGACAGCTCATTTTCGGGCACGCAGCTCCTTTTTCGGGCACACGGCTCATTTTCGAGCAGACAGCACATTTTCGGGCACACAGCTTGTTTTCGAACACACAGCTCATTTTCTGGCACAGGGTTAACTTTCGGCCACACATCTCATTTTCGGGCACACTGCTCGTTTTCGGGCACACGGCTCGTTTTCGGACTCATAGCTCGTTTTCGGACTCACAGCTCGTTTTCAGGCACACGGCTCATTTTTGGGCACAAAACTCATTTTCGAGCACACAGCTCGTTTTCCGGCAAACGGCTCGTTTTCGGGCACACGGCTCCTTTTCAGGCACACAACACGTTTTCGGGCACACGGCTCATTTTCGGACACACAGCTCGTTTTCAAGAAAACTGCACGTTTACGAGCACACAGCTCTCTTTTTCGGCACACGGCTCGTTTTCGGGCACACGGCTCGCTTTTGGGCACATGGCTCATTTTCGGACTCAATGCTCGTTTTCGGGCACACTACTCGATTTCGGACTCAGAGCTCATTTTCGAACACATGGCTCGTTTTCGGACTCACAGCTCGTTTTCGGGCACACGGCTCATTTTTGGGCACACAGCTCGTTTTTAGGCAAACGGCACGTTTTTGGGCACACGGCTCCTTTTCTGGCACACAGCACGTTTTCAGGCACACGGCTCATTTTCGGAGACACGGCTCGTTTTCGGGCACACAGCTCGTTTTTGGGCAAGCCGTTCATTTTCGGGCTCACGGCTCGTACTCGGGCACTCTGCTCATTTTCGGACAGATGGCTCGTTTTCGGAATCACACCTCATTTTCGAGCACACAACTGATTTTCGGGCACACGGCTCGTTTTCGTGCACACGGCTCGTTTTCAGACTCATAGCTCGTTTTCAGACTCATAGCTCGTTTTCAGGCACACGGCTCATTTTCGGGCACACAGCTCTCATTTTTGGCACACGGCTCGTTTTCGGGCTCACGGTCATTTTCGGGCAAACGGCTCGTTTTGTAACTCACAGCTCATTTTCGGGCACGCAGCTCCTTTTTCGGGCAAACGGCTCACTTTCGAGCAAACAACACATTTTCGGGCACACAGCTCATTTTCGAACACACAGCTCATTTTCGGGCCCAGGGTTAACTTTCGGGCACACAGCTCGTTTTCGGGCACACAACTCTCATTTTCGGGTACACGGCTCTTTTTCGGACACACAGCTCGTTTTCGGGCACACGGCTCCTTTCCGACAAACGGCTCGTTTTCGGGCACACAGTCCATTTTTGGACGCAAAGCTCATTTTCGGGCACACGACACATTTTGGGGCACACAACTCATTTTCGGACTCACAGCTCGTTTTCGGACTCAGGGCTCGTTTTCGGGCACACAACTCATTTTCGGGCACACGGCTCCTTTTCGGCCACAGGGCTCGTTTTTGGACTCACAGCTCATTTTCGGGCACACGGCTCCTTTTCGGGCACACGACTCGTTTTCGGACTCACAGCTCATTTTCGGGCACACCGCTCATTTTCGGGCACACAACCCATTTTCGGGCACACGGCTCGTTTTCGGACTCATAGCTCGTTTTCGGACTCACAGCTCGTTTTCGGACACACGGCTCATTTTTGGGCACAAAACTCATTTTCGGGCACACAGCTCGTTTTCCGGCAAACGGCTCGTTTTCGGGCACACGGCTCCTTTTCAGGCACACAACACGTTTTCGGGCACACGGCTCATTTTCGGACACACAGCTCGTTTTCAAGAAAACTGCACGTTTACGGGCACACAGCTCTCATTTTCGGCACACGGCTCGTTTTCGGGCACACGGCTCGCTTTTGGGCACATGGCTCATTTTCAGACTCAATGCTCGTTTTCGGGCACACTGCTCGATTTCGGACTGAGAGCTCATTTTCGAGCACAAGGCTCGTTTTCGGACTCACAGCTCGTTTTCGGGCACACGGCTCATTTTTTGGCACACAGCTCGTTTTTAGGCAAACGGCACGTTTTTGGGCACACGGCTCCTTTTCAGGAACACAGCACGTTTTTGGGCACACGGCTCATTTTCGGAGACACGGCTCGTTTTCGGGCACACAGCTCGTTTTTGGGCAAGCCGTTCATTTTCGGGCTCACAGCTCGTACTCGGGCACTCTGCTCATTTTCGGACAGATGGCTCGTTTTCGGACTCACACCTCATTTTCGAGCACACAACTGATTTTCGGGCACACGGCTCATTTTCGTGCACACGGCTCGTTTTCGGACTCATAGCTCGTTTTCAGGCACACGGCTTATTTTCGGGCACACAGCTCTCATTTTTGGGACACGGCTCGTTTTCGGGCTCACGGCTCGTTTTTGGGCACACGGCACATTTTTGGGCACACTGCTCGTTTTCGGACTCACAGCTCATTTTCGGGCAAACGGCTCGTTTCGTAACTCACAGCTCATTTTCAGGCACGCAGCTCCTTTTTCGGGCAAACGGCTCATTTTCGAGCAAACAAAACATTTTCGGGCACACAGCTCGTTTTCGAACACACAGCTCATTTTCGGGCCCAGGGTTAACTTTCGGGCACACAGCTCTCATTTTTGGGCACAAGGCTCTTTTTCGGGCACACAGCTCGTTTTCGGGCACATGGCTCCTTTCCGGCAAACGGCTCATTTTCGGGCACACAGCCCATTTTTGGACGCAAAGCTCATTTTCGGGCACACGGCACATTTTCGGGCACACAACTCATTTTCGGACTCACAGCTCGTTTTCGGACTCATGGCTCATTTTCGGGCACACAACTCATTTTCGGGCACACGGCTCGTTTTCGGGCACACAACTAATTTTCGGGCACACAGCTCGTTTTCGGGCACACCGCTTGTTTTCGAGCACACGGCCCATTTTTGGACACAGCTCATTTTTGGGCACACGGGTCCTTTTCGGGCACACAACTCATTTTCGGACTGACAGCTCGTTTTCGGACTCACAGCTCGTTTTCGGGCACACGACTAGTTTTCGGGCACACAACTCATTTTCGAGCACACGGCTTGTTTTCGGGCACACAACTCATTTTCGGGCACACGGCTCATTTTCGGCCACACGGCTCGTTTTTGGACTCACAGCTCATTTTCGGGCACACGGCTCGTTTTCGGGCACTCGCCTCATTTTCGGCACACGGATCGTTTTCGGGCGCATGGCTCGTTTTTGGGCACGCAGCTCATTTTCGGGCACACAGCTTGTTTTCGCGCAAACGGCTAATTTTCGGGCACACGGCTCATTTTCAGGCACACGGCTCGTTTTTGGACTCAGCTCGTTTTCGGGCACACGGCTCATTTTCGAGCAACAAACTCATTTTCGGGCGCACAGGTGTTTTCAGGCAAACAGCTCGTTTTAAAGCACACGGCTCGTTTTCAGGCACACAGCTTGTTTTTGGGCACACGGCTCGTTTTCGAACACACGGCTCGTTTTCGTGCACATAACTCGTTTTCGGGGAAACTGCTCATTTTCATGCTCACGGCTCGTATTCGGGCACTCGGCTGATTTTCGAATAGACGGCTCGCTTTCGGACTCACACCTCATTTTCGAGCACACAACTCATTTTCGGGCACCCGGCTCATTTTCGTGCACACGGCTCATTTTTGGGCCCACGGCTCGTTTTCGGGCACACACCTCTTTTTTGGCACACGGATCGTTTTCGGGCACATGTCTCGTTTTTTGGCACACGGCTCATTTTTGGGCACAGAGCTCGTTTTCAGGCAAACGGCTAATTTTCGGGCACACGGCTCGTTTTGGACTCACAGCTCGTTTTCGGGCACGCGGCTCATTTTTGGGCACCAAACTCTTTTTCGGGCACACAGCTCGTTTTCAGGCAAACGACTCGTTTTCGGGCACACGACTCCTTTTCAGGCACACAACATGTTTTCGGGCACACGGCTCATCTTCGAACACACGGCTCATTTTCGAGCACACAGCTCGTTTCGGGCAAACGGCTCATTTTCGGGCACACGGCTCGTATTCGGGCACTCGGCTCGTTTTCGGACAGACGGCTCGTTTTCGGACTCACACCACATTTTCGAGCACACGGCTCATTTTCAGGCACACGGCTCGTTTTCGGACTCACAGCTCGTTTTCAAGCACACGGCTCATTTTCGGGCACACAACTCATTTTCGGGCACACAGCTCTCATTTTCGGTACACGGCTCGTTTCGGGCACACGGCTCGTTGTTGGGCGCACGGCTCGTTTTCGGACTCACAGCTCGTTTTCGGGCACACTGCTCGTTTTCGGACTCACAGCACATTTTCGGGCACACGGCTCGTTTTGTTAATAACAGCTCATTTTCGGGCAAGCAGCTCCTTTTTCGGGCACACAGCTCATTTTCGAGCAGACAGCACATTTTCGGGCACACAACTCGTTTTCGAACACAGAGCTCATTTTCGGGCACAGGGTAAACTTTCGGGCACATAGCTCGTTTTGGGGCACACAGCTCGTTTTCCTGCACACTGCTCATTTTCGGGCACACAGCTCTAATTTCGGGCACGTGGCTCGTTTTCGGACTCACAGCTTGTTTTCGGGCACACCGCTCGTTTTCGAGCACACGGCCCATTTTTGGACACAGCTCGTTTTTGGGCACACGGGTCCTTTTCGGGCACACAACTCATTTTCGGACTCACAGCTCGTTTTCGGGCACACGACTCGTTTTCGAGCACACAACTCATTTTCGAGCACACGGCTTGTTTTCGGGCACAAAACTCATTTTCGGCCACACGGCTCATTTTCGGCCACACGGCTCTTTTTTGGACTCACAGCTCATTTTCGGGCACACGGCTCGTTTTCGGGCCTACGGCTCGTTTTCGGGGACTCGCCTCATTTTCGGCACACGGATCGTTTTCGGGCACATGGCTCGTTTTTGGGCACGCAGCTCATTTTCGGTCACACAGCTTGTTTTCGCGCAAACGGCTAATTTTCGGGCACACGGCTCATTTTTAGGCACACGGCTCGTTTTCGGACTCAGCTCGTTTTCGGGCACACGGCTCATTTTTGCGCAACAAACTCATTTTCGGGCACACAGGTCATTTTCAGGCAAACAGCTCGTTTTAAAGCACACGGCTCGTTTTCAGGCACACAGCATGTTTTTGGGCACACGGCTCATTTTCGGACACACGGCTCGTTTTCGTGCACACAACTCGTTTTTCGGGAAATGCTCATTTTCATGCTCATAGCTCGTATTCAGCCACTCGGCTGATTTTCGGATAGACGGCTCGCTTTCGGACTCGCACCTCATTTTCGAGCACACAACTCATTTTCGGGCACACGGCTCATTTTCGGGCACACAACTCATTTTTGGGCACACAACTCTGATTTTCGGCACACAACTCGATTTCGGGCACAGGGCTCGTTTTTGGGCACACGGCTCGTTTTCGGACTCACAACTCGTTTTCGGGCACACTGCTCGTTTTCGGACTCACGGTTCAATTTCGGGCACACGGCTCGTTTTATAACTCATAGCTCATTTTCGGGCACATAGCTCCTTTTTCGGGCACACGGCTCATATTCGAGCATACAACACATTTTCAGGCACACAGATCGTTTTCGAACACACAGCTCATTTTCGGGCACAGGGTTAACTTTCGGGCACACAGCTCGTTTTCGGGCACACAGCTCATTTTCGGCACACGGCTCGTTTTCAGGTACACGGCTCATTTTTGGGCACACGGCTCATTTTTGGACTCACTACTCGTTTTCGGGCACACTGGTAGTATTCGGACTCGGAGCTCATTTTCGGACTCACGGCTCATTTTCGGGCACACGGCTCGTTTTTCGGACTCACAGCTCGTTTTCGGGCACACGGCTCATTTTTGGGCACAAAACTCATTTTTGGAGACACAGCTCATTTTCAGGCAAACGGCTCCTTTTCGGTCACACGGCTCCTTTTCAGGCACACAGCACGTTTTCGGGCACACAGCTCATTTTCGGAGACACGGCTCATTTTCGGGCACACAGCTCGTTTTCGGGCAAACCGTTCATTTTCGGGCAAACCGTTCATTTTCGGGCACACCGCTCGCACTCGGGTACTCGGCTCATTTTCGGACAGATGGGTCGTTTTCGGACTCACACCTCATTTTCGAGCACACAACTCATTTTCAGGCACATGGCTCATTTTCGGGCACACGGCTCATTTTTGTGCACACGGCTCGTTTTCGGACTCATAGCTCGTTTTCAGGCACACGGCTCATTTTCGGGCACATAACTCATTTTCGAGGACACAGCTCTTATTTTTGGCACACGACTCATTTTCGGGCACACGGCTCGTTTTTGGGCTCACGGCTCGTTTTTGGGCACCCGGCTCATTTTTTGGGACACTACTCGTTTTCAGAACTGACAGCTCATTTTTGGGCAAACGACTCGTTTTCTAACTCACAGCTCATTTTCGGGCACGCAGCTCCTTTTCAGGCACACGGCTCATTTTCGAGCAGACAGCACCTTTTCGGGAACACAGCTCGTTTTCGGGCACACGGCTCATTTCGAGCAGACAGCATTTCGGACTCACAGCTCGTTTCGGGCACACGGCTCCTATTAGGCACACAGCACGTTTTCGGCACACGGCTCATTTTTGGACACACGGCTCGTTTTCGGGCGCATTGCTAATTTTCGGGCAAACTGCTCATTTTCGGGCACACGGCTCGTATTCGGGCACTCGGCTCATTTTCGGACAGACGGCTCGTTTTCGGACTCACACCTTATTTTCGAGCACACGGTCATTTCGTGCACACGGCTCGTTTCGGACTCACAGCTCGTTTTCAAGCACACGGCTCATTTTCAGGCACACAACTCATTTTCGGGCACACAACTCTCATTTTCGGCAAAGGGCACGTTTTCGGGGACACGGCTCTTTTGGGCACACGGCTCATTTCGGACCCACAGCACGTTTTCAGGCACACTGCTCATTTTCAGACTCACGGTTCATTTTCGGGCACCACAGCTCCTTTTTCGGGCACACGGCTCATTTTCGTGCA
>JAPPVO010003761.1:0-19285 GCA_030407325.1 Camellia japonica | reverse complement strand
TCTCACACCCATGTGAGACATTTGATAGAAACTTTAGTTGAATTTTTGGGGTCTCTAGCATTATTCATTTTAAAAAGAATAATGTTATATGTACTAATTAATGTACACACTAATGTACTAACAGATGATGTGAATTATTCTAGCTTGACATTTTAGGGATTGTTTGGGATGTTCTAAATAAGTGCATTTTTTGACTTTTTATAAAATATGGGTTGAGTTTGAAGTGATGTGACTTAAATAAGATGATAGTAACTTTTTGACTTTTTTTTAAAGATGCCAAACTTAGCTTTAATTGAACGGTTCAGTTCGACTCATTTTGAATTTATTTTGGATTTGTTTAGGTAATTTAAATTATTTAATGTGTAAGATTTGTTAAATATTTCATTCTTATAAAAAATTCGCGTTAATCTTATATGGATAGTAACTTGATTAAATCTTATTTATATCATTAATTATTTTTTAAATCATATTAACCGTTGAAATAAATTTGATTTGATTAAGTGATTATCGATATCCAATCAACGTAATTTTTTTTACAAGAATAAAATACTTGACGAGATCTACGTATTGAACTGTTTGAATCATCCATGTGAACTCTATAATGAACCCACATAAATCGAACAACTACTTTATAATTTTTCTTCCAAGATCAGTAGTCATATGTACTCAAGAAAATATATTACTTTTGCCTCTACAATTTTCTGTCACCGACCCCAACAATTCATACTTTCTAAAAGGGATGGGATTGTCTCCAGTTTCCATCAGGCTGGACCGTCCAGTCTAGTTTAGTAGGCAAGTTTTTGAGTTTCCCTTTAATGGTTTGAATTGTTTATATTTTAAGATTTATTGAGTAAATTAGTTGTATAAAAAATCAAGTTCATCGAATAATAGAAATTACATGTTCGAATTAATTTTGTAGAAATCATTTATTTCTCACCTTTCACTTTTTTTTTATACAAAATTGATCTGAACACGTAATTTCCGTTATTTAATCGACTTGATTTTTTACAAGAATTACACTCGACGAATCCTAAAATATTAATAATTCAAATTATCAAAACAAGACCTAAAAATAAATTCACTGAATTTAATAATACCTCTTCCATTTAATAGAAGATTGGAGAGAACTCCGTCTCATTCTAAGAATAAAACAAGGGTGGTATTAGATCCACAAAAGGTGGTGTTAGATCCCCCAAACTCTTGTCCCCGACTCTTGTACGAATAAGGTGGATCGGTTGATGCGGTGTTGACTTGGAAATTGATTAATTAATTCATATTTTTTTTTAACAAATACTATTTAAATAAGAGAATTTATTAAAAAAAAAAATTTAAGTATTTATATTTCAATTAATTCATAACATATTTTAAGTATTTAGAATTTGATTATTCACCATATACGAGGATCCTAGCTAAGCATCTATGGCTGAATAGTTAAAGCGCACAATTCATAATTGGCATATAATTGAAAGCCCTTCATACGGTACAATAATTTACAAGGTGGGTCTAGACTTGAAATTGGACTTCAAAATATTTAAAAATACAATTATTAAAATTAAAGTTGAATTAAAAATAAAACTATAAAGATAAGGCTAACACAAAGATAAGGCTACACTGGTGTGGTCCCTTAGTCCATAGTATTTGTAAGATTCCATTCGACTTCATCACCCATGACGTCAACTTAATCGTAATCTCTGTTGTCTTCTTCCATCGTGGCTTCTACATTGGTAAGTTCTTACTCCATCAAATAACTTCCCAAAAATTTGCATCTTTATGATAAAAACTTGCTAGAGTCTACTTGTTCTAGAAAATCATATACAGGCTTATAAGGTAACCCTGGTACAATTAATTCTTTAGCCTAGTGAGGTGTTATTGCGAAGATGGTTCTTCCATAATGAACTAACTTGAATCCAACCTTTGCTAATTTTGTAGTTATCTAAAATATTGTAGACACTTCATTTTTGATCAGTCCTTAAAACTTGGATACTCTACTCAAAGCTCCCGATGAAGATACAAAAGGTCACTCCAAGTAACAAGTAAAAATGGGGAAGAAACCCAAACCCGCCCTATACACATTATGGCCAAATCGTTTTCTGGACTCTCAAACCTATTTTCAAAATGTTTTTAAGGCAATTGGTACATTTTCATTTATTTTGGCAAATATAGGCAATGTGTTTTCAAAAATATTTTGATCCACTTTCCTAAAAGAGATAGCTTAAAAAGTCAGGATGAATGAGAAAACAGAGGAAACTTTTAAGAAAACTAGGTGAATAAGCTTGGCCTGGCCAGACATATTTTTCGTAACACGCCGAAGCTTTTTGGCTTGTACACCCGTGCTTGGATCTTTTTCTACACTATCAAACATTTTTCAAGCAATGTGGTAAACAATTTTGATCCGTGGACGCATTTTCGGGTCTTTTCCAGCTTTGCCAGACAAATTTCTAAGCAGATACACCGGGCTACTCTATACCGATCGGATAAGTTTTGTTTGGCGCATGCTGTTTTGGCGTCTGCCAAATAGTTTTCTTGTGAGGTGTCCAAAGAATCTTGGAATATTCCATCCGGATCCATGGGATCTAGAGGCATATTCCAAGTCCCAAATGCTTATAAAATCACCTCTCATTTTAAGGGAAGGGGGTTCTAGATTTTCTAGAGTTAGGTAAAAAAAATTTAATCATTACTCCTAATCCTCTCTAATCAATACTTAAACCATAAAAAGAGAGTCTGGTGAGAATTTTTGGACAACTTTCTACCTATCTTTGCTTGGATGGCTTGTTGACCTCTATTGATCAGAGGGAAGAGCTTTCGATCAGCTTGGGCCCTGTCTTTACTAATCTAGAGGTAATCCCTACTTCCATTTCAATTTAAAGTCTATCTTTACTTTTTTTCCCCCTCTCTATTTTGGAGATTTGTTGGGAATGTTGGTTGGAATTGTTGCTAGCTTAGTTGATTTCTCTCTCTCCCCCCTTCTTTTTTCTATAGTTAGTGGAGGCCTGTATAGCAGCTTTGGCCAAGCCGAATTGCTTTGTTTCTTTTGTTTGATTTTATGGGTTAGAACCCAAGCACCTTTATGAGAAAGGTAAGTTTCTCTCTTCCCGAACCTATCTTACATGGATTTGAGCGGTATACACTCATTTTCATGAGTATGAAGATGAGAATCTCCCTCCTCTCATTAGAGTTTTTCTTGCTCTTACTGTTTTTGCTAGCTTTGATGATATAGAAGCCCGAATATGGCTTCCTTCATGAGAATAGGTTGGATCTCCCCTCTCATCACCACTTCTCATGGATTTGGGTAGCTTATACTCATTTTCATGTGTAAGAGGGAAAGAACCTCTCTATCCTCATTGGAGCTTCCCTTATTTATGTCTTGTCATTTTCTTAGCTTTGATTTATTATATTGTTGTGTGCGTTAGGATGGGTCTCTCTTTTCCTTACCCTTATACTATACTCTTTTACTCTTTGATAACTTAGATTTGTTTTTACTATCATCATAAATCATATGATTAGCATAGGAGCACATATTTGGGCTTGGACCATTATTTTCAAAATAAACTATGTGTTACGTGCTTGATTGATATCCATGTCATCTTTATAGCGTCCAAAGCCCCTTAGGATTCACTTCCTATGAATTTTGCATTCGACGTCGCATCTAGGATCATGCATTTTCTATTTTAGATTATTTTCTCTTGGCTAGAGTACTCGGTAAGCATTTTTACCCATTTCTTCGCATATCATTTAGTGTAGCATCCGGGATCATGCATTGTTTTCTAACCCTTTACGCTCTTGGCATGGTGTGGAGGGGTACTAGGTGAGCCTCATTCATCTCTGTATCCTACTTGTGATTGCTTCTTATTATATTTAGCATGCTACCATTGTGTGCTTATTTGCTATATCTCCCTAATTGCTCATTGTATGAAGGTCTCATTACCTAAGCTGAAATGATTTTGATCTCTTTGCAGGGCAAATGTCTCAATTTTTCATGAGATTTTTGCCTTTCTAATCCTTTTTTCTAAAAACAGAGAAAGATTAAAGCATTCCAAAGTAGGTGTTTTGGTCTATATATGTTCGCTCCTCATAATAAAGATAGCAATAATAATTGGGTTATATAATTATGTCATGTTAATGATTCCCATATCATGGATCAGTAGAGGCCGATCTTTAATCGGGTGAGCGGGGGTGCTAAATTCATGACCTTCACACCCTATACCTAAGTTACCGAGCCAAGACACTTTGGTTACAACGGATCATAGCCTCTGGGTACGAGTCACAGGTTTCCTAATTTTTCCCAAAAGATTAGGTAGTGACTTTGAGTTTGGTGATGTAATCTATTTTTGGCATCTCTTGCGATTAGTGGATTTTTTTTTATAGATTTGCTAAATTTGGACTCTCAATCTGTATCACATTGCACCCATGTATTTCTTTTTGAAGAAGGTGGACCAAAGGCTAGTTTCAGTAATGAGTTTCCATGTCATTTTCATACGTATCGTCTTGGCCACATCTTCAAAAGATCGAATTACAAGCCCCCCTTTTTCGAGGGTGGAGGAGACTGCATTCCATGTCACCCAATGTCTGTGCCGAGAGTAATCTCTATCCACCCAGAAAAATCTTGCCAAGATTTTGTTAATAGAAGCTAAAATACCTTTGGGTACAGGTGTACTAGCTAGCATGTGTAAAGGAATGGAAGATAAGACATGTTTTATCAGAACAGTCTTTCCTGCCAGGTTTAACAAATCACCTTGCTAGCCCTCTACCTTTTTGCGCACCTTAGAAATCATCTCAGAGAAGAAAATAGTCTTGAGTCTATCTTTGATAATGGGAACCCAAAATATTTGAACGAAAATTCTTTCTTAGGGATACCATAGACGTTTTGGATGACCAATTTTCTTGCATATGAGATCTTCTTAAATAGATATACGGCACTGAGAGGGGAGATTTTGCACCTGACTGTACGGCCGAGCTAACATAACGTCAGATGTGACGGACCGCGCGGCGCCGAGCTAATCTCTCGGTTGACATGGCCAGCGGCCTGACTTGCACGGTCGGAAATATTGACCGGTCAGGCACCAACTGGCGTAGCCGAGCTGCGTCTTGCACGTATTGGACGGAGCGCGGGTTAGCGGATGCTGACCGGGCTAAAAGGTAACCCGAGCTAGACTGTGGGCTCGATCAGGGTCGGTACGCCTTGGGCCGATCAGTCAATATAGAATGGCTCGCGTGACCGAGGTTGAAGGTAGAACGGTTGGAGGCCGGCATGCCTCGCGACCGGTTAGTCATGATGAACCGATCAATAATAGTTCGGCCAAGGTGGTCGGGCTTTCGCCTGATTCTAAGTTACAGGTCGGCGACACATAGCTCGGCGGAGCGTATGTGATGTTGATTCTGCACAAGTGATAGGCCGGTCGTGGTACTTTGGTTATGTGTGCCACCAGGGCCAATGGCGTGAGGGAGAGGACATCTGCTCCACGCACGCCTCAATACCGTTGGGCAGTTTCGTGTGTACTGGTGGGAGTATTAGGCCTTTACACGCGTAAGGTGGTGAGAAGCGCGCACTGCCACCTGTCCAGGGAAGGACAGCAGAGGTAGTGCGCGCACAATCTTGGGGCTGCATGGCCAGCCTAGAAAGAGGGAGGAAGACGAACGTGAGAGGTAAGCGAATTCACTCTATCAAAAACTCTCTCTCTCTCTGATAGTCTTCTGCTTCCCCAAGAGATCTGACTTGATCGTCGGAGGGTCTTTCTGGCACACCACCGCCGGGCAGCTCACCATTTTTGTATTGCAGAGATAGACGCCGTCACAAGAAGCTTGACGTCCAAGGAGTACGGAAAGTAGAGGATATTTTGCCCCCGTACAATTAGCGCCGTCTGTGGGAAGTCTTTGATATTCAACCCTTGTTCTTCGAGCTTCTTCGACCATCTCCATGGCCAACAACGACGAAGTTCCGCTGTCCGTCGTCGATGGTGTCACTCCAGAGTATGTCCGAAGGAGAAAGGCCCCCCGAATGTTCCAACCATGGCGGGCCTGGAAACTTCTTCGCGAGGAACGCGCGATAAGCGTGTGAGGAGTTCGGATCGCTCGCAGAGTCCAGAGGGCCGCCGACGCCGGGGAAGTCCCGTGAGCAGCGCCTGGAGCACAAACTCAAGGACCAAGACGCCCTCATTCGTAAGATGGCGGCGGAGATGGAGCTGCTGAAGTGCCAAGTTAGAGGGAAGGGTGTTGCTGGAGAGGGCAACCTCAGTGAGCGCACCCCCTTCCCTCGTTCTAGCAGTCGCCGCCAGAAGAGGACTCACTCTATCTCCATCACCAGGAACTATGGGGTTGGAGATTCCGACCAACGAGAGGGCAGATCCTTCACTCGCGACAGCACCTACCGCTCCTCACGTCCAACGCCGACGTCGCAGTCCTCTTTCTCCACACGCTCCAGGGACTTGAGGGATGTATTGGAGGAAAGGGCGCGCCGTCGAGAGGCTCAGAGGGTGCCGGCGCTCCAGAGGTTGAGTGCCCCAGTTCGTTGCAGTGAAGAAGTGGTGATGCCGGCGCCCAGAGTCATGGCCCCTGCGCTGGTGAACAAAGAGCTGGCAAGACTTACAGCCACGCCGTTGTCTCCAGAGATCGAGAGCACACCGCTCTCTGCCGGATTCCACCAGCCAAAGTTCACTTTGTACGACGGCAAGACGGATCCGTACATGCATGTGAGTCATTACCGGCAGGTGATGGCTGGCCACCGGCGCAACGACGCTCTGATGTGTCTCATATTCCCAGCAAGCTTGGGAGAGATGGGCTTGAAATGGTTCGAAAGGCTCCCGGAGGGGAGTATAGAGGGGTGGCAACAGCTAGCGAAAGCCTTCATCACCAGATTCAAGACCAACACTCGAACGCCGAAGGAGGTCGACCATCTCCTGGGCGTCAAGATGGAGTCTGGAAGTTCGCTGAAGGCATATAACGCGAAATACTGGAAACTTACAATGAGATCCTCGACTGCCCTACCAATCTGGCGATCACTCAGTACAAGAGGGGTCTCCCAGTCGGACATAGGCTGCGAGATTCCCTCACGATGCATCAGCCCACGACCATGGAATCTTTGATGCAGCGGATCAACGAGCACATTCGTGTGGAAGATGACCGCCGCTCCGCGACCGAGAAGAATAATCCGATCGCGGTGGACAGAAGGGTAGCAGGGAAAGTCCATTCGGTGGGGCAGGAGGAAAACCGCCCAAGTGACCGATCAAAAGACCAGCGTCGTGGGACCGGCCGCGATGACAGAAACAAGGGTCGTAGAAACGACCGAGCTCATGCCCCCCGCGACGCAGCAGAAGAGAAAATTGAAGGCGCGGACAGGAATCACCACGGTCTTCAAAATCCCTATCTACCGCATTTTGAGTGAGATCCGAGGTGAGCCTTTTGTCCGGTGGCCAGCCAAGTTGGGGAGTGCACAGAGGGGCTTCAATTCAAAATACCGTTGCACCTTTCATGAGGAACGGGGGCACCGAACAGAGGACTGTTTGCCGCTCAAACAACACTTAGAGGAGTTGGTGGCAGCAGGGCATCTTGATCAATACATAGATGGGGCCGTCAAGGCCGCGCCAGCGGGACAAGCCGAGCCAAATGGCCTAGCCGCCCTGGAGGTTCCCCCGCAAGGTGTAATCAACGTCATCCACGGCATCATTGAACCAGCAAGGGTTTGCGAGCTTAGAGGGATGATAAGAAGGCTGAGCACATGAGGGAAGTGCTCTCTATCCAGCCCGCTGTAGACACCCCATTTTTGACCGTCCTCAAGACTTGGACGTCACCGTTTGAACATTCGGTGATTATCCATGTTTGTGTTCGTTTGGAGTTCCCGGAGGTCTCGGCTACGCGCCCTGCCTCAGGATCTCCGAACTCGACCGTTTTGTGTCTGGTTTTGCACCAAACACTTGTGTTTTTGTCTTGAAGGGCAGTGAATGGCTTGTTGGCCATCCCCACACACCACCGGCCCTTTCCTACCATCACCGGCCGCATATGTGTACCGCCGGCACTGTTTTGTTAAAATATTTGGCCGGTCGGCACTCTATGTTGCCGACCGGCACCTTTTTGTGCCGATGATCCCTTTGGCTGGCCGGGGTGCACCCTTTGAACCCCTGAGGCATGGTGCATGCCAGCTGTGCCAGCTGGAATGCACCATTACATTCCTCCGTGCATAAGTGTGACCACTTTGCACCTTTGGACACTCTAAGCTTCTAGAAGCTTGAACCTTTGGCCAAGCTTCTTGGAGAAGCTTGGCCAGCTGTCTTAGCTTCTCCAAGAAGCCAAGACCCCTTTGCACCTCTTGACCCTTTCTCCTTTGCTTAGCCACTAAGCTTCTTGGCTTTATTTTGCCTATATAAGCATCATATCTCTCCCTTTGTTAGAGGTTAGCCATTTTTGATAAAAAACCAGAGCTTGTGTATCTATATAGCTGCCATATATCTTCTCTCTCTAGACTTTCCCTCTCTCTCCTCTTGTGTGTGTGTTTTAGGGCCTAAAAGTGTAGTTTTACCTTACTTTTGCACCAATACACACACCTTTACACCTTAGCTCGAGATTGGGAGGCTTGGAGGGTCGTTTGTTGAGTTTTTGGACTGGTTTTGATCAATAGAAGAGGGCTGCACCACCTGTTCTTCAAGTGTTCTTCAAGGGTGAGCACTTTACTTTAGATTCCCCATTTTTGCAACACGTTTTTACCTATCTTGCTTTGTGTTTTGAGCTTTGTATATAACTGAAAAAAGTCTTAGATTTTCTTGCTTTTGAACTTTCATTAAGGTCATTTTGTGGTTTGAGTGCAAACTCACCCTTTTAGGCCTTATTTTGGCCTATTTGGTGTCTTTACTTTGAGCCTTATTTGCCTTGTTGTTTTGGGTCTTTTCACCACTGAAAACCAGTGAGTTTTTTAGTGGTAAAGTAGGTGGTTTGAAGTCTTGTATAGGGGAGGGACACCCCTCTCCCCTTTGTCCCTCTTTTGCCTTTGTCTTTGGCTTAAAAGAGAACATGCATGCTTGCTTGTTTTTGGCGCCATTTCAGAGTTTTTTTGGATGTTTTGGAGCATGTTACATCTCTGTCTAATGGTGGTTTTGTGGTCCTTAGCATGCTTTGTATACTTGCTTTGTAATCCTCCATTTTGCCTAGAAATGTGCCATGGGTTTAGCCTTGTATATCCTCATGTTTTGGCTTGACTTATTGAAGCTTTTGGCCAAATGTCTTGTTTTAGGTCTATTGGCCACTGGTTTTACCATTTTTGGCATGCTTAATGTAGTTGTTTTGCATTGTTGCTTGTAAGCTTTGAGGATGTGATCCATGTATATGCATTGGATAGGTTATTTAGATGATTTGAAATCATTTAATATGTTATTTCAGTCCCTATACCATGTTTATATGTACCCATTTGTCATGCCTTTCATGCTTTGAAACATTGGTCTTTTATGCCTAGGAATGGACATTATGCATGCTTGCATATTTAAGGCATTTGGGACTACCATGTCAAGGGTGTGTGTGTGTATTTTGCATGTTAGAAATCTGTTTTTGGTGGCCTAATACATGCTATGAATGGTCATGTTGGTGGTAGTGAAAAGCCCCTTGTTTATGCCTTGGTTTTGGGCCCATTTGCTTGCATGTTTGCATGAGTGTTGGTCCATCATTTTGGGCATTTTTTGCCACTGTTTTGGGGAGGTTTGAGGTCTGTCCCATTATGGTTTAAGTCTACTATTGCCTGCTTGAAACATGTTTGTTGCATACTTGATTAGCAAAGCCTTGTTATATGCTAGTTCTTCTACAAGAATTGTCCATGTTTGCACTATACTTTGCATCTTGCATGCCTAGTATTGCACACTTGCCATAACATGTTGCATTGCATTTGGTATGTCTTGTACTTCATGTCATATTGCATCATTTGAGCCATGTTGTATACATGCATTCCATGTCTTGGTTTGGGGTGTCAAACCAAGTGTAAGGGTTGAGAGGAGTTCACACTACAAGTGGTGCAACTTGTCTCAACTCTTAGTCACTAAGGCCCTTGATCTATACATGATAGGGTCTTGGTCTCATTTGTGTGTTGCATGCATATTGACATTAAAATGCAATCTTGGTTCCTTAGGCTATCATGCACCAAGATATATAATTGATGGCCCAAGAACCAAGGGTCATGCTTCCTTGAGTCCCATGCATGATAGGAAGCATTGGCCATGCTTACATATGCTCAAAATCCCATACCATGCACTGCCTGTCTGCTGTTGCTGTCAAAACTGTCTTCTGCAGGAATTTTCTGCCGACCGGCAGTATAGAGTGCCGACCGGCACTATATGGGTGGCCGATAACCTCCTAAGAAGCCGATGGAAATTTTAGCTGGCCGGTGGTCACTTCCTCCAGCCGGTGGTGTACAGCAGCATGCAAGAAAGGTGTTTTGGGACTTTGGCAACTTTTGGAGAGACAGGGCAGTAAGAACAGAGGCAGCAGTGGTATGGTGCGGGTTTTTTGGGCGAGTCGGATTCGAGCATGCATCATTCGCGCATCCCGAGGCGGGGCTGTGGCCTTTTCTATTATGCATTTCAATTATTAATTAAATTAGAATTTTTTGTAATAATTTATTCTGTATTTGGACTGTATTATTTTGGACTGTATATTCTTTTGGTCCCTCCGAGCGAGGGTAAATTTGTAATAAGTGTGGGTGAGTGTGTGCATGTCTTCCAACCCCCACTTCTTTCTCCCTTTTACTTACCTGCTTTCAATGGTTAGTACTAGGGCATATTTATTTTAGCATCCTTATGCTATGCATGCGTGCATCATTCATCTGTACTGCATGCACCGGGCTCGGCGCATCATACTAACTGC
Organism: Camellia japonica; assembly: GCA_030407325.1. NCBI lineage: Eukaryota > Viridiplantae > Streptophyta > Magnoliopsida > Ericales > Theaceae > Camellia > Camellia japonica. The sequence continues at coordinate 8,452 of JAPPVO010003761.1, read as the reverse complement.
ATTGTACTTCAATTCCAAGTTGAATACGTGTGATTTGTAGCATTTCACATGTCATTGTAGATTAACCGAGCCTATTCTAGTGACATTCTATATGTGATACATTAGCCATTTTTAACATGAACTAGGATCATGCATGATTACTAACCAGTTTCTGTTTTGGCACGAAGTACTAGGTAAGCTTTTATGCTTTAGCATACCGCATGCGTGTGAGTGTTGCCATAATAGCATGTTTGCCATGAGGCTAGCTGCTTATGTGATATAACTGCTTGAATGCCTGTGGATGGAGGTTGAATTACCTAAATTGGAATAATGCATTAAAACTGTGAGTTTTAAGCCCACTAGATAGTGGCAAAACCACATTTTCTAAAGCCCACTTGAGAGTGGCAAAATCTGTATTTTAGCCTACTTGAGAGTAGCAAACCATTTTCAAAACAAACATGAAATGTTTTGTTTCAATTTAGGCGATTTGGTCTATACTTGTTTGCTGTGCACATAACATAGTAAATCTAGGCTAATAACCGGAATAAGAACACATAACGTTTTCAAAATTGGATATCATGATTAGTAGAGGCCGATCTTCGGACCGGGCGAGAGGGGGTGCTCATAGCTGACCTTCCCCAATCGTACCCAAGTTCCCGAGCCGAGACAACTTTGGTGATGACGGACACGTGGCCTTTGGCACCGAGTCAGGGTTTCCTAAATTTCCCCATTTAAAAATATTTAGGTGGCGACTCTGTATCTGGCAAAGCAGTCCATGTTTGACACTTCTTTCAAGATCTGTTTTCCTCAAAACGATTTGCCGGATTTGGACTCTTTGGTTCAGATTAAGAACCGTGACAATTTGAGTCCGAACTGTAGTGAGCCCAATATGAACAGAACGGGACCTAACCCTCCCGGGGCGTTCGGGGACGTCTACACCCGCCGTGAAGAAGGGAAAAACCGAAGAGAGGGACATCCTTTCCTTCTCGACCAAAGACTTGGAAAGGGTTCAAATGCCGCACAATGATGCCTTGGTGGTAACTCTTCGCGTCAAAGACTTTGATATCAAGAGAATTCTGATCGACCAGGGGAGTTCGGTCGAGATAATGTACTATGACGCGTTCAAGCAGATGAAGTTAGAAGACAAAGACTTGGCCCCTGCAACGTCTCCTTTGGTCGGCTTCAACTCACAGCCAGAGTGGCCAATCGGAAAGATTATTTTGCCGGTCAAAGCGGGTTCGGTAGTAAAGCAAGTGGAGTTCTGGGTGCTCAAAGTTCCATCGACTTACAACCTGATCTTGGGCAGAGGTTGGTTACATGCCATGCAGGCAGTAGCGTCAACTTTCCACCAAGTTATGCGCTTTCCTGCGCCCACCGGGCAGATCGAAGAGGTTTGGGGAGACCAGGTGATGGCTAAACAATGCTTCGTTGCGGTAAATGGCAGCCGAGCAGCCAAAGGGTTTGTCCAGATGATCGAGGGACCTGAGGGGAAGGAAGTCCTTGAAGATGTGGGAAGAAAGGCCGAGGAAAAATCGGTCGAAGATTTGGTGGAAGTGCGCATTGACGAGAACGATCCAACTAAATTCTTCCCCTTGGGATCATCCTTGTCAGGCGCCGAACGGATGGAATATGTCAAGTTTTTGGTTTCCAATTTGGAGGCCTTTGCTTAGATGCCTTACGACATGCCTGGCGTCGATCCGAGCTTCATTTGCCATCAGTTGAACGTCTTCCCCAACGCGCGGCCAGTCATTCAAAGGACGCGCCGCTCAGCCTTGCACCATGCAGAGGTGGTGGCGGAAGAAGTGAAGAATTTGTTGGAAGCCGGGGCCATAGAGGAGGTGCAATACCCTCGGTAGATATCTAACACGGTGGTTGTCCCCAAGAAGAACGGCAAGTGGCGAGTCTGCGTTGACTATAAAACCGTCAACTGGGCTTGCCCTAAGGATAGCTTTCCCCTCCTCGTATTGACCAGCTGGTGGACTTAACCGCTGGCCATCAGAGGTTTTGCTTCCTGGATACATATCGCGGCTACCACCAGATAGCCATGTATCAACCGGACAGAGAGATCACGTCGTTCACCACCCCCAGAGGCTTATACTGCTACAAGGTCATGCCGTTCGGGTTGAAGAACTGTAGACACCCCATTTTTGACCGACCTTAAGACTCAGACGTCGCCGATTGAGCGCTCGGTGATGTTGCATATCGTGCTCGTTCAGAAGTTCCAGAGTCGCGGCCGTGCGCCCTACCTCCGGACTTCCGAACCCTCTTCTGTGCCTTGTCTCGGTTTGCGAACCAGGCTCGGTTTTCTCTGTTTTCTTTCCCGCGGGAAGGGAGTGGTCCTGTAGACTATCTCCCGGTGGCCGTGAGCTACATTTCGTGGCCGTAGGTCATTTTGCCCATTTCGGAGCCCGGTTCCCGGTTTTCGGGGCCGTCAGGCCGTGTGCCTCGGCTCGGGACCGCCCAACCATCTCCGATTCCTCCGGTTCTTGGCACATACCTCTGTTTTATCATACTAAGGAACACTGGGGCCCCTGATGCCCACTTCGTGGCCGTATGCCACTTTCGGTGCTTATAGCCGGTTTTCGGGCCCCGAACCTCGCGGTTTGGCCCCCGAGCTTTCATTTCGCATCGGTTTTCTCTGGTTTTTGGCGTGTGCCTCTGTTTTATCATTTTAAGAAACCCTGGGGCCCCTGATGCCCACTTCGCTGCTGAACACCACTTCCGGTGCCTACAGCCCATTTTCGGGACCCCGAACTGCGCGGTTTGGGCCCCGAGCGTTCATTTCTCATTAGTTTTTGTTCAATTTTGGAAGGTACCTCTGTTTCAACATTAGGAAGATCACTGGAGGGTAGGAGGCCAGCAATTATCCCAGATAACCAGTTTCGCTCCTCCGGCGCCCGTTTTGCTCACTTCCGGGCTAATGTTGAACACCCTAGGCCCATCTTCTTCCAACCAAAGCTACATATTTGTGATGAGGGCACATGGGAGGACCCTAAGAAGTGATGGTCGGCCAGCAATTGTGAATTTCATTTTTGGACCTCTCCTTCAGATGCAATGTTGTGACTCCTGCTTCAGTGTTGCCACATTCCGACCATGGAACCTTGTTCTACACATATGGGAGGACACCAAAAAGTACTGGTCGGCCAGCAATTGTTACATTCATTTTTGAGCCTCTCCTTCAAGCTCTATGTTGTGACTCCTGCTTCAGAGTTGCCAGATTCCGACCTTGGGGCCTTATTCTACACACATGGGAGGACACTACTGCATGGTGGTCGGCCAGAAAATTTGTGACTTCATTTTTGGGCATGGCCGGCCGGCCAGGGTGAGTGGCTGGCCGACCAGGTGGGGTGGCCGGCCGCCACCTCCCAGAAATTCACCTGGCCGGCCAGCTTTCTGCTTTCCAGCTCTTTACAGCTGTCCGGATATTTTTTTGAAATATCTCCCCCATCCGGGGGATATTTTGGGAGGGAATGCTTGGATGCAATTCCCTCCCCTTTTACACCTTTTCTTCCCTATTTGAAGGCTTGACCTTCTCCTTTGTTGAGGTTGGAACATTTTCTCTCAAGAGCCCCTCTTCCATAGCCTCCATTTCCATAGCCAAAACCTTGAAAAAGTTTAAAGCATCTAGGCCAATCCTTCATCAACCCTAAGCTCCACCATCCCCACTTCCATTCCAGCAGCAAGAAGGGGTTCCTCAGAGGCTTAGAAGCAATTTTCATCAAGGCAAGAAGAGGCAAAAGACTTGTCTTCAAGGGTAAGTTCCTAAATCCCTTTTTCTTGCATTTTCTTGAGCCATTTCTTTACCCTACTTGTGATCTGTTTTGGGCTCTGACCCCTTCTGGTTTTATGCTTATTTTGAGCCCCTCTACAACATTGTAGAAGGGCTCAACCCTGTTTGGTGTCTCCTTCATATACACTTGCTTCAATATCACTCTTTAGGCCATTAATTTGCATGCTTTATTTTCCTTATGAGTAATCTGATTTCGGGACTGATGTAAACTGTTAGTGGGCTTATATTGAGCCCCTCTTCAACATTGAAGAAGGGATACATCATTTTTGGTGACTCTAGAATGCACTTCCTTTGAAATGCTTCCATTTTACCGTAAAATTGCATGATTGTTTTGGCCTATTTGTGATCTGAGTTGGAACTTGTAACATACTGTGATTGTGCTTATTTTGAGCCCCTCTTCAACATTGAAGAAGGGCTCAACCTGGTTTTCTTGCTCTACATATCACTTGCTTTGAATTCTTGTTCCACTCCCATTTTGCATGCATTTTTAAGCTCACCATTCTTCGGATTTCAGCCTTAATCAGGCTTAGAGAGTGCCTTATTTTGGTCCATTATTCATTATTTGTTAAGGGTCTTAGGCCATTTGATGACTGGTTTTGGTACTTGTTTTGTAATCCTTCAATTTACCGTAAAATTGCATGTTTGTTTAGGCTTGCTTAGCCACTGATTTGAGTCTTAATCAGGCTTAGAAAGTGTCTTAGAATTTCCTATTCTTCATCTTTTGTTAAGGGTTCAAAATTTTTTGATGCTTGCTTATGGTACCTCATGTTGTAGCCCCTTATTGGCTCATTTTTGCATGCCATTTTGAGCATATCCACACACTGAATTGGAAGATCTTATCTACTGTAAATATGCATGTTTTTGGACTCTCTTCAATTTTGTAGAACTGTTTTTTCTGGTTTGAGCATTGTAAATACCACTTGCTTTGTAATTCCTCTCTTGGTTCGTATTTTTGCATGCTTTTGTTGCCCTATCTAAGCTCACAATTTGGCCATGTTTTGTACTGAAAATATGCCATATTTGGGGCTTCCTTGCTACTTTTTTTGCTTTCATGTATCAATTTTGCATGTTTAGCATAGCCGTAGGCCATTTCGGGTACTTAGAATCACATTTCGGGATGATTTCATGCATCGGTTGTCATTTCGTATCATTTCGGGACTGTTTTCCCTTTCATTTAGGTGCTGAAATTTGGTTTGCATGCTTGCATGTCATTTCCCGTGCTATTTCATGCCTTCGGGCCATGCCTCGGTTTGCGTGCCCGTGGGCACGCGTTTCGAGGCACTCATTCTTATCCGACGGCCTCCTATGTGGTGAGCTGAGGCTCTCCCATGTTGGTGTAAGCCCATCGTAGCATTCTGTATGCCATTTTGATTCTCATTTTATCATTGCCTCGGTATGCGCGCCTGTGGGCACGCGTTTCGAGGCACTTCGGTTTTATCCGATTCCACTTCATATCATCGCCTCGGTATGCGCGCCTGTGGGCACGCGTTTCGAGACTTCGGTTTTATCCGATTTCCACTTCATATCATCGCCTCGGTGTGCGTGCCTGTGGGCACACATTTCGAGGCACTTCGGTTTTATCCGATTTCCCATTCATCATCGCCTCGGTGTGCGTGCCTGTGGGCACACATTTTGAGGCACTTCGGTTTTATCCGATTTCCACTTCATATCATCGCCTCGATGTGCGCGCCTGTGGGCACACATTTCGAGGCACTTCGGTTTTATCCGACTTCCACTTCACATCATTGCCTCGGTATGAGCGCCTGCGGGCACACATTTCGAGGCATTTCGGTTTTATCTGATTTGCATTTCACATCATCACCTCGGTTTGCGCGCCCGCGTGCACGCTTTTCGAGGCGTCTCATTTTCATCTCATTCTCACAGCATTGTGCATGCTAGAATTGTATATTAGCTGCATTTCATGCATATCATGCATATCGCATCGTGTTTGGGATAGGAGTTAGACCGGGCACGGGAAACGAGGCACGTTTCGTACTCCGAGTGACGGAACGGGTCTCAATTCCCAAGTCGCCGATACTCCGGATTACCCATGATGGAGTTAGGTTTTCATTGTAGCATTCATCTGCATTCATCCTATATTGAGTCGTGCAAATCCGACTCCTCGGCCATCATGCATCGGTATGCGTGATTGGTGGCACGAGGATCGAGGCATGCATATATTTGTGAAATACATTGCTATGCCCTTTTCCTGCTCTCTGTTGCAGCAAGATAAGGAATCAGCAACTTTTCAAAGTCGGGCACACATTTCAAGAAACACTGCGAACAGAGGCTAAATCGGGCATTCCAGTGGATTTCTGCGCAAGGCAGCCCAAAATGCAGTATTCATCAGAAGCAAGGCAGCCCCCGGCTTGCAAACCGATTTACAGCTTTCTTAGTTTAATTGCTAATTACTTAGAAAATCTGTATTATTCTTTCATGTCGGACTGTATTATTATTTATTCGGACCCTCTGCGCGAGGGCATAACTGTAATAAGTGTGGGTGAGTGCGATGTATGTCTTCCAACCCCCATTTCTTTCTCCCTTTTATTTACCCGCTTACGATGGTTAGATATAGGGCATATTTCAATTAGCATACAGTATGACAGCATGTTTGCATCATTCATCTGTTTTGCACGCACCGGGCTCGGCGCATCATACAAACTGCATTTGTATTTCAATTCCGAATTGAATACGTGTTAGTTGTAGCATTTCATATGCCATATTTAGGACAGCCGAGCCTGCTATAGTTTGCATCTTTGCATGTGTTGCATTAGGCAATTCAGCATAAATTAGGATCATGCATGATTTCTAATCGGTTTTCTGTTTTGGCTCGGAGTACTAGGTGAGTTTTATGCTTTAGCATCCTTGCATGCGTGTGAGTGTTGCCATGATAGCATGCTTACCATGAGGCTATGTGCTTATGTGATATACCTGCCTTGAATGCCTGTGGGTGGAGGTTGGGTTATCTGAATTGGGACAATTCATCAATCATGTTTTTTCTAAGCCCACCTGAGGGTGGCAAATCCGCGTTTTTAGCCTACCTGCGGGTAGCACCATCAAACCATTTTCAAATGTTTTGTTCCAATTCAGGCGGCTCAGTCTATACTTGTTTGCTGCGAGCATCACATAGTAACCTAGGCTAATAACCGGAATAAGAACTCACAAAGTTTTCAAAATCAGATATCATGGTTAGTAGAGGCCGGTCTTTGACCGGGCGAGCGGGGTGCTCACGATGTGACCTTCCCCAATCGTACCCAAGTTCCCGAGCCAACTTTGGTGATGACGGACACGTGGCCTTTTGGCACCGAGTCAGGGTTTCCTAAATTTCCCATTTAAAAATATTTAGGTGGCGACTCTGTTATCTGGCAAAGCAGTCCATGTTTGGCACTTCTTTCAAAAATCTGTTTTCTCAAAAACGATTTGCCGGATTTGGACTCTTTGGTTCAAGATTAAGAACCGTGACATTTGAGTCCTTGAATTGTAGTGACCCCAATATGAACAGAACGGGACCTAACCCTCCCGGGGCGTTCGGGGACGTCTACAAGAACGCCGGGGCAACCTTTCAGCGTATGGTGACAAAGATGTTCGCTCCCCTCTTGGGCCGAACTATGGAAGCCTATATCGACGATATGGTGGTGAAGAGTAAGGAGAAGTCCCAACACCTCGCCGACCTAGCAGAAATGTTTGCCATACTAAGCATCACAAGCTTCGTCTGAACGCCTCCAAATGCGCCTTCGGAGTTGGCACCGGAAAGTTTCTGGGTTTTCTGGTTACAAACCGAGGAATTGAAGCAGACCCATCTCAAATCAAAGCAATACAAGAGCTGGAGCACCCAAACTCCACAAAGGACGTGCAACATCTTGCCGGGATGGCAGCCACATTGAACAATTTATCAGCCGGTCTTCGGATCGTTGCAGGCCCTTCTTTAAAACTTTGAAGTCCAAGTTTTTCTGGGACGACGAGTGTGACCGCGCTCTAGCAAACTTGAAAGTGTATCTTTCCTCGGCCCCTATCCTGTCACACCTCAGCGGGCGAGGAGTTGTACCTCTACTTGGCTGTTTCTCAACACGCGGTGAGCGCTGTATTGGTTCGTGCTGAAGGCATCCAGCACCTACCGATCTTCTATGTTAGCAAGACTCTGCTCCCAGCCGAGACGAGATACCTTCCCTTGGAAAAACTGGCGTTGGCCCTGATGATGGCATCAAGAAAGCTTGCGCACTATTTTCATGCCCATACAATAGTTGTGTTAACCGAGTTCCCGCTCAAGGTGCTTTTTGAAAAGGCAGACTTCACTGGGAGAATTTTGAAATGGGCCGTGGAATTGGGGCAGTATGACATCAAGTTCCGACCGCGCACCGCAATCAAGGCTCAAGCGCTTGCAGACTTCGTGGCGGAATTTGCCCCTGGAACGCATCCAGTTCACCCGATTGATTTGGTTAGTGCGGATTTAGCACAACCCATGGTTCTGGCAACGGAGACAAGTGTTGGCTCGCAAGTGGGAGAAGGGCAAAGCTCGACCGAACTAGCAAAATCCGACGACTTGCTGGAAGATGAACCCAACGGAGACGAGGAAAAAGACCAGAATGAGCCGACCGGAGACTTGGAATTGAGAAGCTCCCAAAACCCGTCTGATTGCTGGAAGTTGTTCATTGCGAAATGTGGAAGCTCTTCGTCGATGGGCGT